>JAAGNO010020705.1:45782-65982 GCA_033439905.1 Ceryle rudis | reverse complement strand
GCTGCGGAGCGGAGCGGGGACCGGCGGCGGGAGCCACCTGCGGGAGGCGCCGCTCCGCCCCGCTCCGCCCCGCTCCGAGCGCGCCTCTGAGGGAAGGCGCCCGGCGGGAGGGAGGGGGGAGGCGCCCCCGAGCCCCGCGGAGGCGGCAGGAGGGATGGGACCGGCCCCGCCACCTGCCTGAGCGGCTCCCGGAGAAGCCGCCCCCGCTGCCGCGGGGAGCTGGTAGGTAGGGGGTCCCGGCGGCCGGGAGGGTGCGGCGGGGTGCGAGTCACCCTGGGGGGACAAGCGGTGGGGAGGATGGGGACGGCAGTTCTTCGCCCCTCGTCGCCCCGAGGCCAGAGCCTCACCTGCCGGCGGGTGCGGAGCAGAGGGGAGCCCGGAGCTGCGGGGCACCGGCCGTCCCCTCCGGGCGCTGCCGCCAGCCGAGCTGCGGGAGCCTCTGTCCCGACTCGGGGAGAGCCCTCTGCCCGCAGCTTAATTTTTAACCCCTCTCGCATCAACGGGAGCGCTCCCGGCGCCGCACCCCGGCGGCGGGCAGACAAAAGGGATAACGCGGCTGCTCCCCACCGGTCCCCGCTCCGAGTCCTCGCCGCTGGGGCGGCCGGGGCGGCGAGCTCCGCTGCCCGCTGGTGTCGGTGACTAACTTTGAAGGGGCGTCTGGTGAGGAAACAGCTGATAAAAAATTCGCCTTTGCTGCGTTTCACACTTGAGAGACCTCAGAAGTAGCTCTCCGGTTGAGCCGCTGCGGTCCTATGCTTTGAATCATCACCGCAACTGAGAACATCAGTATTTGGGTTTTGGATTTTTTACGAAATACATGACACGATATCTTCAGCCGCTTAGCACGAGTGCCCCATCACTGAGGTGGTTTGATAGCCCTGGGGATGCATGTCTTTGCTTACAGCTTTGCCGTCTGATTCAAGCTGACTGTCACTGTCTGCCTGTAACACAGTTTGCTCTTGTACAGTGAAACCAAAGCTGCTTTACATGCAGGAGAAAGAGGAGAGAAAGGAGGGGGTGAAAGAAAGCAGTAGAATTATTCTTAAGAAATTGGACTAAGTGCTAAAAACATAATATGATCCTTTTCCTCCGTGTGTGTGTGTGTCGCTGACACACGTGTCAAAATACCCACTGTGGCTGTTGTATACAGACACCCTTGTTAACAGACACCCCTGGCCTGCCCCATATCAGAGTTCATTGCAGGTTTTCCAAGACATCTCTTCTGGCAACCCTCAGTCTGGCGGGTGAGGCAGCATAACACTCACACCACCCTCAGCATCACAGGCAGGCTAATAGAGGTGTTGGATTTTAATGGCAGTAAGGCTTCTGTAATTCTTAAAGAGCGACTCAGTTATTTTTGCTGTGTTTTAATGAGTTCTGCGACTAAGAAAAGCAGCAGAGGTATTTTGGCATGGCAGTGACTGTGATTTACTTCAGCTTTATAATTTGGTTTGAGGCAGGTTTTTCTCTCTTAATGTCTTGGTTTTCTTTTTTTCTTTTTTTTTTTTTTTTCCCCCTTGTTAATCATTCTGGCTTCCAGCACTGTGGAAAAACTTTCTTCACTTCAAAATGTAATGGAGACTGTTCAGTTTTTGGGCTTTCATACTGGATGTTTCAAGATTTATTGTTATTTAATCATCTATTACAAGAACCACCCCTGAAGTAGTGCACTCTTCCAGAAAAATTACTTGCTTATTAGAAAATGATTCATGTCCATCCTGAGCAGGGCAGTTCTCTTTCACCAACATCTATCTCAAGGCGTGAATGCCCATAGCAGGCAGGAATATGTGTCTGAGAAGTGTTTTAGCGGCGCGGGGAGCCCCTGTGTTGCTGTCACTGTTTCCATTCTCTAAACAATTTTAATGCCATTAGCAAGTGTGATTATGTACAAACCGCTTTCTAGGGGGTTCCTGGGCTGGGTATCAGAGCAGGGCTTTGTACTGAGGCAAAGGGTGGGTTGAGTTTATGACACAGTTTAAATAGAAACAGAAGAGTAGAGTACAGTAGAGCAGCACGTCGTAATTCATTCAGTGGCATTTTGTGATAGCTGTTGAGAGAAGTGCTCGCTTCTTACCAGTTTGTTTGATTTGGGAACGTCTTTGAGGGTCACCCACGAGTAAGTAGCTGAACGTAGAACGTGTTAACCTTGGTTTTTTTGCAGCTTTTTGGGTTTGTTTTTAACAAAAAGGAAGAGAAAGGAAAAGGAAAGAAGAGGCTAACTGGTAGGTTTCTCTTTAAATGTAGACAATTTTTTAAATTCCGTCATTTTTCTGACTAACCATTTCATTTTTTAAAAGAGGAAGGATCTACACAGAAGAGGTAGTATGCACTATTTAGGCATCTTGTTATAAATCAGACATACTTATTCAATTTATTGCAGCTCAGAGCTGATTTAATACCAGTTATGCCTCCAGATAAGATATAATTACAAAGACTTTAGTAAATGCCTTGTTTTGTGAGCACTGTTTAGCTACTATGGTGAGGTATAAACTGAACTGTATTTTATTTTATTGTTCAGTTTTAATAACATTTTAAATAATATAAAAGTTCTGTAACTGATGAAAAGGTTTCTTTAATGCCATATATCTGCAATGTGATCGTATAGCAGCAGGAGGGGGGTGTGGGAAGGCTTGCTCAGAGACATGAAGTGGAGGAAGTACCACTTTACAGAGCACAGCCCAGACACGATCTTCTGAAGCCGTTTTTGGGGACCAGCTCCTGTCTTGTTCTCTTCATAGGGCGGCTGCCCTCTGCTGTCTAAAACTGCCTTTCCAGTGTTGGCGTTGCTGTAGTGGTTGATGATGGTGGGGAGATGAGAGAGGGTGCGTTACAGGGAGAGGTAATGATGCTCTCGGAGGAGGCAGAGAAGTTGTTGGGCACACATTCCCTTTGTCAGGTCACTGTGCTGACAGGCGCAAGGGAATCTTGCTGCTTGTGCAAATAACAACTGACATGACACTTCTGATTTTCCCCTGACAGCTAAATGAACCCCCCAAAGGCCAGCACTGGCTCAGTTAGCATGAATGCTTTTTAGACGCAAGAAGTGGCAGCAGTGCTGTAATTTAGACAGAGATTTCATCTATCAGGAAAGCTTCATATGTAATTTGCAGGAATAACTTTGGTGTGAAGCAGATGAGAGCAGACTGCTTATAAATATGTGCTCTTAATGATGGGATCTGCCACATGATGCCTTTAGTCTGTTCTCAGCTTCTAACTGGGAGACCAGTAAACATATGTCCTCACTGTCACAAGTAGGACAGTTAACAGTTGACTTACGCTAGTGTATATTGTCTTTGTGGGGATGGAGTGGTCTCATTTGTCCCTGTTACCTTCTTTTTCTGTGTTTTCCTAATCACTGTTATACAACAAGTATATTTGATATCCAGTAAGTGTTCCCTGGGCCATCCTTATACCACCATGAGACTTATTTCATAGCTTGCAAAAAACAGCCACATCCATTATTAATCTCTGTCATGGCAGGAGCCGGAGGAGATGGTGGTTTTCCGTGAATACATATGCAAATATTTTCCAATTTTGGGACATCCAAAATTATGCAATTCTGATTCATGTTTTAAATGGCACGTATTTTCCAGCATGGCTTGCCCATTGAGCATAAAGCAACACATTCTATAGAGTTTAACCCTTCTAGGAAAAAATACATCCCTTTAAACATGTCCTGTTTCTTAATGATGAAATCACCAACAGAATGTCTGGTCACTTCTGGAAGAGTCAGTACCTGCCTCTGTGAGGACCAGTAACATCAGCTCTGTTCATCTATGCCTGTACTTTGGAATGGAAATGTTTTGATATCCTGCATGAGTCGATATATTGAACACTGTGCTTTAGTTACTGCCTCCATCCTCAAAGAGGATGCTACCAACAGTGGAAAAATTCAGGCTCAATATTTGAGTTGGACACCTTTGGACTTCAGCAGTCTGTAGCTTCTGAAGTCCTTTTTGGTGCAGCTGAGGGATGGAGTATTCCTACAAAAAGCGTTGGAGAGAATGATCTTTCTTTTTTATTCTTAGATAGCTGTGGTGATCTCCTGCATGATTTGCTTTGGTTTAGTCATCTGAGGTATTTCAGGAATGATCCTGCAGTTGTGATCAGTGTAACCTCAGCAGGGTTTTAAATATGTGTAAGCTCAACATAATTGTGAAGTTTTGTTTGAATAATCTTTGCGTGAGGGAGATCCTGCCTGCCTTCTTGCCCAGGGCGCAGTGCTTCCTGCGGCGATTCAGCTGTATGGCTAATTTTCAAATAAACTACAGTTACACATTTTCTTGACGCAGTACTAGTGCACGCTGTTCCCTGCAGTCTGAGGCACTCTGCCTGCAGTTCATGAACACATTTGCAGTCCCATTTGCCTCCCTGTGCTCAGAGGGGTTTGGTTTGCATTTCTAATTGATTGAGTTTATAAAGAAATAGGCTAGTATGTTAATTTAGAAATCCCTCAAGAATTGTAAACTTACTTCATTAGCTCGCCATGTGTAATCATATCAGCCTTTCTCATGTAAGCCTAGGAGAGAGCAAAGCAAATGCTACGTGGAGCAGAAACCTTCCTCTGGTATGAGTTTCAAGGGGAAGTGAGTCTCCCGTGTAGTCATTTTCTGCAACCCAGCTCCTGTTCAGGTTACCTTCTGTTTCCACCCACCCATTCCTACCATCAGCTTGATGTCTTTTTCTAAGACAGCAAATGGTATGGGGTCATTTAAGGATCTCTCTCAGAGGAGTCAGAGAGTAGGTGGGAGCTTTCAGAGAATGGGGTAATCTAGCTGAAGTGAGACCCATGTACTCTTTGCAGGAGCTACAGTTTCTGAATGCAGGAATTTACACAGTCTGAGTTTTTGTTACACTGTGTGAATACAAACACCGTAACTTCCCACTTGATGTCAACTGGCAGCTGGTGGCTTAGCACACCTAAGGGTTAAATGCCCTGTTTCAGTGTTAACCTGGGACACTTGTTTCAAGATACAGGTTAAGGCAATGGTGTAATACTGAGAAATCTGAAGTACTTAATGACAGTTGGCTCCATTCAAATGGCTTGAACCTTACTCTATTATACTTGGTTAGCAAGCCATTACTTAGCAAGGTAGATTAATCTTGTAACATGCTTGGGTCTGTAACTGGACTTCCTTTTTCTTTCCACAGACCAGCATTCAGAATGGCAGGCCTGCCCACTTTAATCCTCCTTTTGTGTGCTGCTAAAGATGTGATGCCCTACAGTTCTCACTGGAAGCCAACTTGGCCATCTTACAGAGTTCCAGTTATCCTGCCACAGTCTACCCTTAACTTGGACAAGCCACAGTTTGATGCTGAAGCCAGACTGGAAGTGGTATCTCCCTGTGGCCCTGCGTGTCACAAAAGTTCTCCGCTGCCAACTTACGAAGAAGTGAAGAACTACTTGTCCTATGAAACCTTGTATGCCAATGGTAGCCTCACTGAAACTGAAGTGGGCATATATATTCTGAGCAACACTGGTGATGGGTCTCAAGGCAAATCTCGAACTAAGAGGCAGATCTATGGCTATGACAGCAGGTTTAGTATTTTTGGGAAAGACTTCTTGTTGAATTACCCATTCTCCACATCAGTGAAGCTATCTACAGGTTGCACGGGGACGCTGGTGGCTGAAAAACATGTTCTTACTGCCGCTCATTGCATCCATGATGGCAAGAGTTATGTCAAAGGAGCTCAGAAACTGCGGGTGGGGTTCTTAAAGCCCAAACTGAAAGATGGCAGTAAAGGGGCCAATATCACCAACTCGGCAATGCCTGAGAAAATGAAATTCCAGTGGATCCGAGTGAAACGGACACATGTCCCCAAAGGATGGATCAAAGGCAATGCCAATGACATTGGCATGGATTATGACTATGCCCTGCTGGAGCTGAAGAAGCCTCATAAAAGAAAGTTTATGAAGATAGGTGTGAGCCCACCAGCAAGACACTTGCCTGGAGGGAGGATTCACTTCTCTGGCTACGACAATGATCGTCCGGGAAACCTGGTTTACCGTTTCTGTGATGTCAAAGATGAAACGTATGACCTGTTGTACCAGCAGTGTGATGCCCAGCCGGGTGCGAGTGGATCTGGGGTGTATGTGAGGATGTGGAAGAGGCAGAATCACAAATGGGAGCGTAAAATTATTGGAATATTTTCAGGCCATCAGTGGGTGGACATGAATGGCACCCCACAGGATTTCAATGTAGCTGTTCGCATCACACCCCTCAAATACGCACAGATTTGTTACTGGATCAAAGGCAACTACCTTGACTGCAGGGAAGGATAAAGACAATGAAACTCCTTGAAAGCACTTAATGACTGGTTTTAATTACTCCTCTGAGGAAAGGCTAGACTTCTGCTGCAAATGTGTGTGATATGATCTTGTAACATTGGGCTGTGATATATAGCTTTTCAAGCAAGCCACCTTGTTCTTAGGACAGGGGCTGTGTGGTGCTGTCATTACAGCTCAAAACTGGGGAAAAAGGAACATCTGCTGGGTTGGGAAGGAGCAGGTGGACTTGCTGAATTTGCAGCTGAGCAACTGAAGATTAATTAGGGGCGGATCAGTAAACAGTACGAAACCAGAACCGTCTCCAAAGAATCTTACAAAAGGGACGCTGTTGACTATCTCATGCCTACAATGTTTGTTTTAATAAATCCTAGGATTAGTAGAAATGCTTTGATCTGAACTTTTAAAAGAAAATATTTCTGTGCTGTTGGGGGTTGAAGAGGGGCATTTAATGGTGTTTGCAACCCAAACATTACAGCTTTGTGTTCCTGCATGAGAAAGGGAGTGTGAAAAGGGCAAGGCGTGCGCTGTGGGAGATGAATGCCACACAAATAGCGTGAAGGGTAAATAACTGCGTAATGCTTCTAACCTTCTTTCAGCCTGAATGATTTGAGACTCTATTAGTAACATAGTTAAAATGCTTTTTGATCAAACAGACCTTGATACTGAAAGGACTTGACTGTGAAGGTGATGTTGGTCATATGAGCAGTGCCATTGCATCCTGCTTTGGGAAACACATGATACATGGTCTTAAATCTTTATAGCAGCTGGGGCATAGCCTTACACCTCGCAGGGTCACCATGAATATACTATTGTAGAAGGAGTACGGAGACAGAGGCTTGTTTTCTGTTATGACCTTCTTAGATCTTTTAAGGAAAATGTCATGTCAGCAGCTCAGATTTTCAGAGGGGAAGCCTGTCTTTGGTCTTGCCAGCCATCTGAATTGCTGCCTGCAAAGCAGGCAAAGGGGAGAGCAAGACAAGGTTTCTACGGAGTTTTCCCCCTACCTAAAAATACACCGGGTGGAGGGACCCTATATTTATGTCTCTCTGTTGTATCCCTTTGACAGTGTAGTTTGTACAGCATATTGACTTCTGTTCTTTTTGTTGTTTGGACAGGAATCCTCCTCCCTATCAAGATGTTGAGTTACAAATAATTCTTAGCAAATGCACAGTTCAGTAATTCTGCAGCTGGAATAGAACCACATTGGAATAGGATGTAATCTGAGTTTGCTATGAAGTGATGCTCTGCTGTCTCTTACAGATAACAGTGACTTAAATTTTCACTGCAGCCAAATACTTGCAACTCAGCAGACAGTGTTGGGAAGTCAATGTGGTCTGTACAAACAGTATTTCTCAGGTGGATTGTGCCACTGTCTTGCAGTAACATGGTTAAGTACATGCTGCCATGGCAATATTATTGTTTTTTAAATAGGAGGATGGGCACTGGCTCAGCGTTGGTTTTTCTTCAATCCATCTCTCACTGTCTCCTAAAACTTACAGAGTTGCCCATGGTGCTTGGAGCTGTGGGGCAAATGCGAGTCTCTGGTGTGAAATGGGAGAGCTGGGGTGGAATGAATGACTCTAAGCAGAGCTTCCCTTTGCTATACAAGGAAAATGTTAATTCAGATAAGACTTTCTTACACTCTACTAATTACTGTGGCATTTGTAAACATATGCCTGATGGTGCTTTATCTTTGTGATGGCTTTGGCTCTAGTTCTGAAAAACATTTTTTGCTAGAGCTGCCTATGATTATTATTTTTATAGGTGCAGCATACAAAAACATGGACCCTCGTGGGCTTTTGGTGCACTCAGATACAAGCAGTTACTAATGCTTTGAAATATGAATAATCACCATATGTATCTGATGGTCTATTTCTGCCTTTCTATCTTAATTTCCTTTACTTTATGGCTGTTATCTGGAGCACTTTTGTTTGAATGTATCACAGTGAATAAAGAAAAGTTATGGAATTTCAATGCAGACATTCTTGTATTTGTACTATACTTGGGTTGCACTTTCAATCTCATTTCATTTACTTATTTGGAAGGACATTCAGATACAGAACAGATGTATTAATATCCTCAGTGCTGTTTATTTTCCTGCAGTTTTCTTGTGTCCCCACCTGTTCTAGAAGTAATTACTTTTTTTTTTCAGTAGGCTTAATTACTTTGTGTCTTTGGACAGTAATAATCAATCTCAGCCATTTGTATAATTGTTGCAGTTCCAAAACCAGTCATGAGCTCAGATTAGGTAAAGCTGAAAATAACCTATTAGTCTAAAGAGTCACATTTTTATTATTAACTTTAGGGTTGATAAACTATGGAGGAATTTGAACCAGTAAGTATAAGGTCATAAATCAGGTTCATCTTCTTTTTCTTTTAGGTGATGCAGTAAGAAAAGTGTTCCTCTGAAGTTTCACCTGGGCCCACCTGAACTGATGGTAATTTTGCCAGGGTATTCATTCAGATTGGGGTTGGGCCATTGCTAGGCAGGTTTGGAGGTTTGGAAATTGCCTTCTGAGTATATTTTCTATGATGCTGTAAACAGGGCTCTTCTAAAACCAGACCTTTAAACCTTGAGAGAGATAGCCAGGCAGCCAGCATAGTTTATAGGAGAAATCTCATTGTCCAACTGATGATGACTGCTAACTATCTGCAGAACAGAATCAAGTGCCTCATTATTCTTGCACCTTAAGTCAGGGCAGCAGATGGATATAGAGGGTCTGTTTTGGTCGTGAATGGAAAGGATGACAACAATCTCCTGCATCTTTAAGAGTCTGACATATGAAAAATTCTAGTTAATGTGATGTAACTCCCTTGGAGAATAGTGCTGGAGGTAGAATCTGAGGTCTCGAGAAAGCACAGACCATGCCGACCTCTTCCAGAGCACAGATTGCACTTAGCCTACAGAAGACTGCAGAATTTCATCAAGGTTCTTTCTCAGAGGAGAGGTATTTTCCTTGCATCTGTAATTGTTTTGCAACTGAATTCCCAGGCCTGCCTGTTTAGAGGGCAGCCCTCGTCTTAAAAGTTGCACACTGAACTCCAAGCAAGTACAATACATGCTTGAAATTCTTTCCCGTGTTTCCACTTAATCTGCCATTTGTTAGCGGGTTTTGGTAGCTTGCCAACGCAACATGCACAGGCCTTGAGAAGAGAAGCTTTCAAAGAGTGGATAAAGTATGATGGGTGGGTAAAAACTTCTTTGCTTTCCTGCAGTAAAAAGGAAGCATGGACAGAGCAGAGCGACAGAGCAGAGTGAAAGGGCAGTGTGATACATATTGCAAGAGCAAGATCCCTAGTGAATTGAATAGGCTGCTGTGTGTATGTGCACATATATGGATATGCATGTCTACAGTGTCTTTATGAACAATGCTGTTCATTTCCATTCCTTCTTCCACTAGGTATCAAGTAAAAACTTATGAGCTGAAGTATGTGAAGCCTCTAAAAATCAGTGCCTAAATGCCAAAGCTGAGGCCAGTGCATGGCACCCACCTATGAGAAGTTTAGACTGTGAATTGTCTATAGGCATGCAAGAAAAGAGTGTCAGTGACATGAGAATTAGGAACGTGATCTTTTCCACCCAGAAGACTTTTTTCCTGTCTCGCATGGTGACTATTAGGTTGCATGTACTTTGTGCCTGCTGTTAAAGGGTGTGTAGGCTTTTATAGGTGAATGATTAAACAGGAGAAGAAAAGAGAAGACAATCATCTTAGCATGCCCTGAACATTATTATCAACACTGATTATTACCAGGATAAAATCATTAGTGATGCTTTGGGTGTGGATTGATTTTTGAACTAAATGAGAAGAGGCTGAGCCATGAGGCAGGCTCATACTGGTTTTTATCTAACAATCTCTAACAGCAATCGAGCAATTGTGGCTCAAGGGCAGGCAATGAATGTTGATCTACAAACATTTTGTGGACAATGTTTATTTTTTTTACAATAAATTCAGTTTAAAAGATAAGTATGCCTCAGCAGAGATCTACAAGAAGTTAAATACTTCTATTACTTCACTAAGCAAATGATCATGATATAAAATACTCCATTTAAATAGCACATATAATGGAAATATCTGATACATGTTGGCTGACATTTGCTTATTTGCACTTGTTTCAGTTTTGGAAATCACGGTTCATGCTGATTTGGTGAGGAAAGAGTATTTTTCTGGCAAGCCTGACCAACTCCAATACAATGCTCATGAAATACTGACCTGTGACGGGAGTATGAAGGTTGTTAGCCCTTATTGGAGTGACAGCAATAATAAGGTATAATATTTTTTTTCCAGCTTATTCTAAACAATTTCCTATAACTATTTTATGCTATATCACCATAGATGTGGTAATTTTCCACAGACTGCATGCATAAAGAAGTTAATTTCATGATGATTATAAATATTTTTTGCATCCCCTTACCTCTGAAGCCAGATGTATTTACTGCTATTGGCAGGTCAGAAGAGGACAAAAATGTTCATTTTCAAAAGTTCATTAAGGCTTGTCTAATACAAAGTCCCATTTCTGAGTTGAAATGAAACTACATTTGCCATCATACCAAAGTGGTAGATTCAAATGGGGCACTTTAGATGAGTTTAAACTTGACCTAGGAGTTCCTTTTTGGTATTTTCCTATTTTCTTCATCCTTTTTTTTTTTTTTTTTTTTTTCTGCTCATCTTTGGAAAATGGAAAAGAATGGAGATCCTTAAATTGAGGGTATAATATACACTTCAGGAAACATATTCAACTGGTATGGTTGTGCCCTCCTGCTGCAGAGAAGGTACCTACCCAATGGCTTGGCTGTTCAGATCATTCTGGGACAGGCAGATGATACTCGTGGTTTTGACCTGCATGAAAGAAATCTTTCTGATAAAAAATTGATTGAAATCAGGATGTTTCAACAAAGCTTCAGTTTCTGTGAATTGCTATAAAAGGCTATTTTTCTAATGAAATTGCAATCAGACTGTGCATCAGTTACCTTTTCCTGTGGTGGTGTTCTGGTCCCCATGGAAAGGAGGATGGTGTACGTGCTCGGAAGATGTTTCTATAGCTTATCAAAAGCATTCAACAAAATTACCTTCTCCAAAAGTCATGTTTTACTTGAATTTATTGCAATCTTGTTCATTCTAAATGGAGCACACAGGGACTTGTTTCTTTGTTAGTACAGAAGGGAGCATGGGGGGAGGTGCACACCACTTCAGCGCATGGTCAACTGACTGTGGGACCGGCAGCTACAGAAACAGGTGGTACAAAAGGGGTTATCTGGCCTCCGCTGTCTCACAAAAGCTTCACTCAGCAAAGGAGCGTGGGGTGGAAGAAAATGTCACAATGGTCTTCATCCCGCACCCACCAAAGTCTGCTATTGTGTTGGATGGGAGCAGGATCCGTGTGCAAAGGGATCTGCCACACAGCTTAAATGTCACCAGTCATGTGGGAGCACTTCTCTCCAGCCAGCCCTTCTGAAGGATCATTGTGGGCAATGAAAGGGCAGGAAAGACTTTTCCAGAGTGTGTGGGTGGTGGAAAAGCAAACCTTCATGCTGGGACCACATCAGATGTGCAGATAACTCTGAAACCTCTTTTCCCTGAGGTAAAGGGTTAGGCTGAGCAAGCTCTGCAGGTGGAAGGAGACCAGCTTTGCTCAGCAGGACTCATCCCTGTACTCAGAGATGTCTCTGGCTACAACCCACTGGAAGGGGTTTGCCACACTCTCACAGTTATGGATGAACCACTCAATACCTGCCTCCTGTGGGAGGTAATTATTTAACAGGAAGAAGAAGAATAAAAACCAGAGAATAACCTGAAAGAAGCCGTAAGATATGTTCAGTTCACAGTACCAATGAAATAACTGTTTACAACTGGGTACCTGGAAATAATCATATTTTTCCTAAGTACCTGTGGCCACTGCCATTGTTGCGTGTTCTTAGAACCTGAACTCCTTGGGCTGGACTCAAGCTTGTAGATGCTGTGTAGACATCTTCATTAGAAATTCCCATTTCCCAGGCTTCACTATAAAAACAGACTTTCTGTCTCCTTGTTTCCACCAGACCTCATTCAGGAAACACAATCCCCTTTTAAGTACATGATCTTAAGCTTTGTATAATGAAATATCTTTAGGGCATTTCTCAGTAATCAGCTCCCTGAGTTCTTCCTGTGAGATAACTGCTACTCTTCCCAGCTTTATGTCGTCAGCAGATTTCATTAATGTGCTCCTTCTTGTGCAAATGTTTCTGGTGAGTATACTTAGTTAAGACTGGCTAAGAGTGATGCTCGAGAAACTGTACTCGCTACCCTGACAGTTCCCCTTTCAGCACCTTTTGTCTCTGCTTCAGTCAGACCCTTTTGCTAATAATTCCCTGTATGGCACCATATCAATTGCTTTGCTGAAATCCAGTTAGATGAGGTCCACCAAAACCAATTATTATAAATTAAATCATTGCTTGAGCAATGCTAAGAATCTGCAATAAATTATATGCAAAATAGATGGCTATTTCATCATGCTCACTTTAATCTTTATTATAATGTTCACCAGAAGGAAATACTTCAGTTAAGATTACAGTTTTGGGGCATAGCTTTTAGTGTAATATTATCAAAATACTTGGTCATCTTACAGGACAAAAATCTCAAAATTATCTAGGTTTCAAGCTTAGGAAAAAGTTGTATGCATTCATTTTTATTAAGCTCTAATCCAGGACATAAACACGGTACTGGTTTTTATATAGCTGTTTGTTTAGAAGCTGATAAACCACGGATAAAGTCTAAGGACACAAATGTGATTTCTTTCCTTCTCTATAGCTGCTTTATTTGCACTGTTACTAAACCAAGCAGAAGCAAGATCTTTAGCATCATCATGACAATAAAACAGCTTTTGATGTCAGATAAAACACAATTTTGATATGATTCTGAAGCTGAGAATCATAAAATCTACTGTCATAATGTCTTTCTCTATAGCTGAAAGGGATGGGAGACATCTGGAAATAGAAGAATCCCTTCTTTTATCACATAAAAAACGGTGTTGCCCTCTTTTTCCTCTCAGTTTTGACTCTTGCAGTCTGGAAAGATTATAAAAACAGTCTGTGAAGTCAGTTTATGGAAGGCTTTAGGAGAAATCCTCTGTTTGGCTATATGAAATATTTTGCATATTTGAATGCAAGAGTTAAATCAGGAATCAAAGTTACAAATATTGTTAGCACTAGGTCACACAATCCCCCACTATTTCAAAGCTGCCACTGATAAGAAGGGCACGCTTCCCTGTATCAGCACTTTGCCTCTGCCACATCTTTGGAGGGACCTCCAGCATGAAGGGAGGGGTGACCTGACATGAACTGGGGGCTGCCAGGACCCCTATTTCCCCTGTTGCAGTGCAGTAGGGGCAGCCTGGGTAGTTCTGGCTGCTTGGCATTGAGCTGAGATTTGTAGTTTTCAGCACCAGCACGGTGCAACTGCCAGGGTCATGTACCCATCTGACCTGAGAAGATCCTGTTTGATCACTTTTGGGTTTGACTAACATACTTCCCTAGCTCCCTTTGGGGTTATTTGGGTTTTGTTTTGCCTATTTCTGGTAATAGCTGCTCCCAGATTTCCATAATAATGTCTTCCTTTCTGATACAGGAAGAATTACAGCCTGTAGACTGATGTGTAGGGAGATTTTTCATAAGGTTTGTACCAAACACTGTCACCTTCACTGTAGTCTCTTACTTTCAAGTGCATTATTTTTTCTAGAAATCCTGTTGCTGAAGGGACAAGCTATAGGAAACCATATACCCAGTAGTTTTGTGAAAGACATGTAGGTTGAAGGTGAAATGTGGGCAGCCTTCAGGATTTAATGAACTATTTCACATGATCCCTCTGAATTTAATATATATGGTGGCTTCAGGTCTCACAACACTTCACAGGAGACCAAGTTCCATGGCTACTATATTCTTTAATAAACAGGGAAATAACAGTCTTCAGCTTCTGAGTTCTGCACATACTTTTGCTGCTTAGTGTGTGATATGTGTCTGCTTAATGTCCTTACCAAGGCAGAACAGTGTATATTAAAAGGCATGTAAAAGAGAAAGGATAGATCGCTTTGATCTTGGGGATTCTTGCCCTACTTGGTTTACGTTTGCTCCTTATACACTACATGCAATTTGTTTGTCTTTCAATATAAATGACAGATGGAATTAATAACAGCACTGATATCTCATCAGGAGATGCATTCCAAAAATATCTCTATCTACACGGTGAGTGTATGAAAGCCCACATAGGATTCTCGTCAATAAAATTCTTCTGCTTTACTCAAAGAAAGACTTTTCATTAGTTTGTGAAATGCTTTCCTCATTACGATGTCTCACTTTCATGCATCCAGAAAGATATTGAAAGTAACTGATAATTTCTAAAGAATAAATCTTTCACACTACTACTGCCTAATTTTGCCTTTGTTTACTAAAAAAATAAAAATAAAAGTCCATAGAACTTTCTTTGTGGAAAAGGATGGAGCTATATATTGCAGTGCTCTGGGGCACACTGGAGAAAGCACACACTGCTGTTTAATTAATGAGTTCTATCAATGTACATCAACTTCAACTTAAAGCTGCATGGGCCAAGAGGATGCTTACATTTCTGAACTTTGGAACAGTTTGGAGATTGCAAACTTAAACCTCTTCTACAGGGATCCAGCTGGTACACACATTGGTCAGCAGCACTCGTGGATCATGGTCTTACAGCACAGACCTTCCAGCATTTGGCCTAAATAAGAAACTGCATCACTAGATAGTTGGTTGGGGTTTTTTTGTGGGTGGGCCTTCTATGTAGACAGGGATGAGAGTTATCTTTGTACTTCTCAGATTCTTCCTGCCAACAAATGAATAGTTAAACTTAGGATTCCAATCTCTGCCCTAACAAACAGAAATTCCTGTGTATATTTTCCTGCCAAGTTTTATCTTGTCTGTTGCATGCCTCTTTCTTCCTCATTGCTACCATCTGGTGCTGGAGACATTCCACTTTGCGTTGTCTAAACTGGTTATCACAGAGTTAATGTGTACCTGGGTAATACGGGAGGGAGAAGTGCTCCATCCTTCCCACACACAGGTCGTTTTGTCAGTGGGATTTCCCCCTCTTCTCAGCTTTATTTGCGATGCAGTAAAAATAGATCAGCAGAGTTCCACACAGTGTTGTGAGCAGAGTTTACTTTTAATCAAACTATGTGGTCTTTTTACAAAATCACTGACAAAGCTGCTGCTAAACACCTTTGAAGTTCTTCATAGCCTCCAACCTCAAATGCTCTAGCAAAACAGGTCCATTAAAGCTTTTAGCCAAGAGGTAAAGAAAGTGAGCAATAGGAGCTTGGAAACAAAGCTGGCTCCATTTCCTTTGTAGTGTTGAACAACTCTTCAAATGCCAGTGGGCATGATCAGGCCCATCCTAGGAAGGGAAGGAAGGTAAGAATGAGTTTGGGTGCAATCCATTCTCAAGAAAATACAAGTGATGAGGAAGCAATCTTCCCATAAACAAAATCATAATTTTGTGTCAAACACAGTGCCAAGCCCAAGAACTGTATTTGTGTCAAAAATGAAAATATCTACCATCTGCTGTGTGGTCTGGGTACCAGCAAGTTGAAAACAAGACCCTGGTCTCTTAAACTGCATGGAATTTATGTTTTGCGGGATCTACCTGCTAGACCATGTCTATCCACAAGGTGATAGGTGGTGTTCTGCCTTTTCCCCTGACTGATGACTGTCCAAACACCAACATTTTTTCTAGTAAGGTCAAAATCAAGAGATTGCTATAAAAGTGCTAGACCAAGAGGGTGGGAAGAGTGGGCTTCTGCCTAGAGACAGTCTGCCATAGAGAGGAGCTGATGTATGCATTAGTAAAAAGCCCATCCAGACAGAAAACCAGGAGACATTAGAAATTAAGATCTTGAGGTCATGGTACCCGAGATTGCTTTGCATGTGCTAAATGGGAACCCTTCTCCACCCCTGCACTCATTCAATGGGAATTATTCCTCCCCTGCTTATGTGAAACATTAACCAAAACTTCAAGTTCCTTAGAGAAGACTGAATACAGAATCTTCTCCCAGGATCACTCACCAGTCTTCTCAGTCCAGTTCCCAACTCCTTCTACAGCCAGTTACCTCTTTACTGGCTTTTTTTCCTCTTTTTAAGCTCACCCCTTCAGCTGGGCTGGCTCCTTTCACCAGTGGTCTAAGCGGGGTCCTCATATCCCCAAAGAGACAGGAGAGGAGGAGATCCTGGCCATGCATTCCCTTCTTCAGCCTATATGTCCCTGATGCATTGACTACAAATCTGTTATCTTTGACTATCTGTCCCAAACCAGAACCCTCTAGTCAAGTCTCACATGAAAATTTAGGACCTTCTGAATTTCTCTGTCACTTCTTCCTAATACCAAATTTCCAGCTGCCTGTTAATCCTTTCCCTTTTCCTACTCCTAACATAAACATTTCCAGGTTGAATTAAAATTCTTCTTTCTTGGTGCTCCTGGGAGTCTGGGTCACTCAGAGCAGAGCAGATACCAAGTCTCAACACTTGATTTGCATGCCAGCCTTGATCATTAAGAAAGTCAGTGTCTGTCCCTACTGTCTTCAGCTGCCTCAGTCATAGAGGTCTGGTGGATTTGATACCTTGGCAGTCAGGTTAGCACCAGGCCCTTGTTAGCACCACACTCTTGTGAATGTAAATGGTTTGAGCACATGGAAAAAAATGAAAGGTTTGATCATGCGTAGTAAGGACAGACTCTTCAAAGACCCTAGCTATTTGCATAGAAGGAGCTTCTATACAGCAAATACAGTGATTTTTTTCTGAGAGCTTATTGGCTGGTCAGATTTGGGCAGACTAGAAACAGCACTAGAAAAAGCCCTTTTTTACACAAAATGTTGTTTTTTAAAACAAAACCAAAACCAAACCCAAAAAAACAATGACAACCTGTGCAACAATCACTTTCATCTCTTTGTTTCAACCCAGGAATAAGTGAAGTTTCCAAGAAGTAGTCAGCAGAAAGCTGAACATCAGGAACATCACTACCGTACAGCTTGAGTTTGCCAAGATCTTAGGACCTTTAACCAGGATCTTATTAACAAAAGTAGCATGGAACCTCGATAACAGGCAGACTTGAGTCAGTGAGCTCAAAGATTTGTAGCTGAGGTCTGACTGGAGATAGGGAACAGAGGATCTGAGACATGAATGGTCAAGAGCTCTAGAGCTGCTCAAATTGGTTTAGAGGCAATACAAGCAGAAGCTGCATATGGAGTTGGATGACTGGAGAAGAAAGAGTGTTAAGGCAGCAAAAAGAACATGAAAGATGGACTAGACATCTGTTTCTTCATTATGGTAATCGTGGTTCAGTTACAGGTAGAGGTGGGTGGAAACCCCCTTTCCACCTCCCCAGTGAAGGAGAAAAGCTTTATTAGAAGAGGGGAGAAAATTGTCATGGAGGAAAAGAGGCATATGTGAAGCAAAGAGGAAAACAAGATGATTGTTTTCCCTGGGAAATACGGAATTTTAGTTAGAAGAGAAACTTACTGCAAACTTTAATAACTGAATGATGTTACTGCTAAGAAATCCTACAAACCCTTTTCACCCTATTGTATAACTTCATCTAAGCTCCAGCAGAGAATGACAACTCAAACAGCTGTAGAGCTTTCTGACAAGATTAAAATGTAAATATCTGAAGCAAAATAATCTGGTTAGGTGATTTTAGATTTGGTGTCGTGTAAATTTGAGGCAGTTAGAGTTAGGATTAAGTTTTAAATGATCAAACATTTTACTTCTGTGCAAGAATTCTAACATGGAGGAAATATCGAGATTTAATCTTCTGGGGATTTTTATGCTCTGTTGAACTGAAGAACTCAAGCCATATTGGCCTGTTTGAAGAATGCAGTTGTAACTGAAAGAGATGCTAAAAACAAACCGTTTCTCATTTTATACCAGACCCAGAAGGAAGATAATCCAGTGATCAGATGTTAGCCTGGAATTCAGACCTGGATTTATTTCCCCTGTCTGTGTAACCACACATAGATTTGGAAGACATTTAAATGTCAAACTCCAATGAAATAAAGAGAATTAGTCTGGGCTTTAGCTTCTCTGGATGCAATTTGGGCTGAGTAAATGCAGATGTCTAAGATGTGATAAACACTTCTTTACAGTCAGTAGAGAGGAGAAGCCATTTTATAGGTCATGATTCAAGTTTCCCTAAAGTTGATGTTTTAAATAGGTCAGATGAATCACTGAATAATATTGTTTCTCTCTATTGTCTCCAAAGGGAGCTGAGGGCTCTTAGCTCAGTTACAGGAGAGCAGAACTTTCCTGTTTTGGAAAGATAGCTGACAGCTAAAACTGGTAAATTTGGAAGGTGCTTGGATGCTGGTCTTAGCAACATCAAAGTACTATAGATAGATTTGAAAGATCAGCCTGGAACACGCTTTGTTTCCTCTTAGAATTCAAAGAGATGTGAGTCAGACGTGAGCTCCACAGCCCATTTTCATGGCTTCTGCCCATCTCTGAGAATTGTTTTGGTTTTCTGGGTTCCAGTGAAAGCCATTGATCTCAGGGAGGACTGAGAAGTCCTCAAAGGAAAATGAAAGTGCTAATCACCAGGCAGACCTGGGATGTGCACCAGCACAGTCACTACTTTCCTTTCGCCACTTGACTTACTGTCTCTCAGGTCAAATAATACAAGGGAACTATAACTAAATGCAGAACTCATAAAAAAAAAGGTACTGAAATTGTCCCCAGCTGGCCATGCCTAGTGCTGCATATTTGCAGGTCTTTGCATCTTTACATCATATTTTATGACTTCGCATTTCATTCCCACTTTCAATACCTTCTACTCTTCCTCTATCTGCAAGGAGTGTTTGTTTTATGCTGTCTACATCACTCTGGGTACATGGCCTGGTATCACATCACCTGCTCTCAAAACTACCTTAAAGTCAGGAAACATATGCTTCATATCTCATCCCACTTTGGGTGTTCTTCTGATCCTCTGACAACATCAAATGCAAGCAGAAACCACTGCATTCTCCAAAAAGAATGCCTACTTACACCAAATCCCTTTGTATTGCTTCAGGAACAGGAAAAATGCTTCAAACTTCAAAGAGATTTTCCTGGTTTTGTGGCTGTATTTGTAGGTGCCTGCCTCTGTCCCAAATCCCTGGGACTTTTACAAAAAAAGGCCTACATCCCTTCCTGTCTATTTGTTTCCTCTCAGATACTGTCTGCAGCATTTAGCTACTATCCATTTTCTGTCTTTACGTGTGACCTTTCCAAAGCCATGCAAGATACTAGAACACAAATCTCAAAACCACAGTATGTTCTGCTTTGCTTGGGCAGCTCAGAGCAGTAACTTCTCCCTCCATTGCTTCTTATCTTCTCCTTCACCTTACATAGTTTGTGTGTGTGTTGTCATTCAGGCTTTTCCAGAGCTGATGCCATGTGCTGTCTTACTATGCTTTAAAGACCCCCACATTAAAGATGTGTTTCAGGGTAGTGCTGTAGTACTGAGCAAGACCTGATGCCATATTTGTGGGTGGAGAAATTTCTTCACCACCACCTTAAAAAATTCGAAATCACATGAAAGATTATTCATGATTGTTTTTCACAGGGGTGTTCATGGTTGGTCTGCATAGTGTTGCAAGAGTATTTAGCATTTAGACATTTTTTTTGCAACTCTCAACATGCTTGAAGATCATCATGTGCAGAAAACCTATAATACCTGGGTAACTCTTAGTCTAAGTATTTGGGCAAAAGGATCCTATTCACTTCCACAGACACCACCTTCCCATCCAAGACTCTGAAAAGTCACTTATTTTCCACTGCTTTATAGGTGCACTTTTTGAGTGCACCTTTTGAGTTCTGAGCAGAGCTTCACTCCCTCTCTTCCACCATTTTCTCCACATGCTTCCACATCTCCCTTTGCTATAACT
>JAAGNO010020705.1:16278-35508 GCA_033439905.1 Ceryle rudis | reverse complement strand
TCTGGGCAGGAAGGTTTTACCTAATTTCCTGTAGGTGCTCAGAGGCTAAGTTTGTCTGATCTCCTCTAACAGTCAGACTCGGTGAAGAGAAAAAAAGATGCTTCTTGTTTTGCCTTGAGCTTTATCTTAGTTTTTTTGTTATTCCTGAGATAACACCACTATCTCAGGAAACTAAAATGAGCTTGATCACTGGTACCAGAAGATCTGCCTGGGATCTGCCTGTACCACTGCCTGGGATTCAGTGGAGACATCTGTGTGTACAGAAACCTGAAGCATTGAGAAAGCAAGCTGAATTGGACACATACTGTCTTCAAATTCAGATTGAAACAGTGAATCACAGCAAGTCAAATGGGAGGTCAGGAAGGCAAGGCTCACTAAGGCCTCATCTAGGATGAAATAAGGGAATTTCTTAGCTTGCCAGAAATGAAATAGGGTGCTTTTAGAGAGTGGTTGTTCTGCAAGTACTGAGAAGGAATCCAAGTTTCCTCAACATGGGGAAAGGAGGGAGATGTGTGCTATGAAGTAATGTGAGACCAGTGTCAAAGTGAGTTCTTTAAAGCATTTCACCTTTTTGACCAACACCACATTAGTTTTGCTTGAGTTCATCTGAGCCATTATAGCCTGCAAGGTGATTTGCAATGATGCTGAGAGGTGTGTAGTTAAATCATCACTTGTCGGCTAAGGCTCTGGACTTAGGGTCTCAGACAGTGGTGTCACACTGATGTGAAGGAGAGGTACAACCAGTGTGAACATTTCCTTGACATCCTCCAGGCAGAAGCTATGGTTTCAGCTCTCACGTCACTGCCAGAGAAAAATAGTTGGACCACTGCAGTGCTGGAGACCTGCTGCAGCACTGCTACCATGCAGTGCTCTGGGGCAGCCCATGTGGGCAGAAGAAGCCCTTCAGAAAGGCCACGCAGGTCTTAGAAGAGGCCATAGCCATACAAAAAAATATCCTTTTTTTTATACTGCTAGAGCAGTTCCTGTGTTCCTGATGAAGTATTACATGTTTCCCATCAGCTTGCTACTCTCATTCTCTGAGAAGTCAACTTCCACACACAGCAAAATAAAAATAAATCTTAAAGGCATAACCTGTAAAGTTTCTGAAGATGTCTGAACGGGTTTTTTATTTATCCTGGAAGAGACACTGCAGTCTCAGCTGCGGAAAGAAAAGAAGCATCATCAAAAAGCCATAAATAGGAATTTGCCTCACACAGAACAAGGCAATGTGAAGAAGAACCTACCACTTTGAAAACATGACTGGGCTATCTTACAGTAATTATGAGAATTAGAGGTACAGGTAGAAACTGAACCAGGTAAACAAACAGCCAGAACTGAGCAAAAATTTAGTATTGCTTATCTGTGTAAATCATGTCTAGCTACTCTTCTGTTGGACCCAAGATGCCAGTTAAAGCTAAGGAAGTCTTATTGGGGGCAAGAGAAAGGCAAGGATCTAGGTGAAATTTTGTTCAACTGAAAGCATGCAAAACTTGGGGATTTTGTATGTGGTGGCTATTGTCTATGGAAACATGTAAACTTGTCTGGCCTTTGCTTATGCAGCAAGGTGAATTCTTGTGTATACACAGGACCTTACCAACTGATTTGACCGACTAAAACAAACTTGCACTATTTTTTCTTGTGAGCTCTGCAGGGACAACACGTTCACAGCATTAAAGTGAGTTTCTGGTTTATAGTTGATAAACACAATTGTTTATGAAAGCCCAAACACAGACTTCTGGTGATGGAAAAGTGAGAGAAAGAGAAAGCCAAACCTGACTTTCCAATTCAGGTTCAGTTTGTAGGCTGCAGGAGGAAAGTTTGGAGTGAAATCCTGAACCTGCTAAGTTATGCTATTGGGTTCAGTGGAGCCACCCTTGATTTTCTCATAAACTTGGCTCTCTTTCTTCAAAGGTAATCAAGGCAGAGATAACCCTGACTTCTTTTCTTGCCAGTAACTGTGCACAGTACAGTTGATTTTTCAGCTGGAAATTGATGACTTATTCAGATTTGAAACAATCAAAATTCATCAGGCAGAAAAAAAAGTTTCCCACGGTCTCACTTGGGGAAATATATAGAGACCAGACTACAACAGGAATATGGAAAAGGCAGGCAGGAAGCCCCTCTACTTCATTTTGGTTGCTGTGGTTTTTTGTTTTGTGGGTTTTTTTTCTCTTTTCTTATTTTGTAAGGAGCATGAATGTGAATAACCATTTCCATATCCGGAAAGGCTGCCTGATGTCAATACTTCATTCTGTATGATAGGCCAAAAGGAGTGGTTATTTTCTTCTACATGTTTGCTTTTATTTTTTTCTGAAACTTAGTGTTATGATGCCAGCTGGAACTAATAAAATTTCCCTTTATTTACATCAGTCTCATTTTGGACTGTGTTTTGACTTTGATTATATTAGAAGTGACTCTGTAAAGACTCATCTCCATGTGACTCCTGGCCCTACTTCCATCGCAGTCTTCAGCAACATTGCGGCTGTCCTGGGATGTTTCTACACAAAATGCTTTGACTTTTCCGCGGTTTGTATGGCTTTAATTCAGCCCAATGCTGTTTCACACTGTTTTCAGTGCAAAGATATTAAATATGACTGGTGTCATTTGTGGCTTAATCAGCATTTTTTACCCAGTGAAAAAGGAGACAAGGGAGCAGTGGGAGATAAATGGGAGGGAGTGTTTACTGACAGTTGAATGCCTTCCTGGCCTTGTCTTGGCTTTTCCTCACATGTGCTTTGATTTTGTTAATATTGTACCTCCAGAAAAACATTTGGTTTTGGAAGCTGTTTTACCTGTATAGAGCAACACAGATCTCTCAGAATGCCTGTGGAGCTGGGACATGTCTCCTTTTTGTGATGATTGTTTCACACTCCTGTACCATATGTAATTTCCTGAAAGACAGTCAGGATATGTAGAGTAGAAGGGACCCCTTTAAAAACAGATTTATTGTCAGACTCCCACAGAATTAAATGAAAAATGCTCTAGATTGGATTTATCAGTATTCTTCCCAAATCTGGTTAATACTGACACTGTCCTCATCTTGGTATTTCACTGTGTGCTTTTCCATTGTTGCAGACGTGATGAAGACTTTCCCTGAGAGTGAGTGCACACACTGGGAAGGGGAGAGAAGGGCTATAAAGATAGCAGAGCTGAAGCACTGTGTCGTTGCCAGGCAGCACAGTCACTACTTTCACTGTCACAACTTGAGCATCCATTTAACTGCAATATTTTATGCAAAGGGGGAGGAAAGTAGAGAGATGACTTGGATCCATAATGTCTCCCCAGCTCTTGTGTCCCAGCCTCCTGGTGAGCTGACATCAGGACTCATCAGGAATCAGCTGGCATCAGGACTTCAACCTTCACGGCTGCTAAGAGAAAAGCTGGTGTCTTATATGAGACTGATGGAGACATGGAGAGGCAGTGCAAATATTTAGATTTCTAATAATATCAGTAGTGCCTCTAAAGACTCTGCTTTCCCCTAGACTACAAGTGACAGCAGACTAAAGGTGACTGGCAAACAGCACTGAGAACCCACTTGGCATTTTCTTCTTCTAAATGTTTGCCTTTCTATCAAGAAAATATTTTTAAAATAAATATGTTAGATTTGCAAAGGACATTCTTGATATGATCAAAACAAGCCTCATAGACCTGACCTACTCATCTCCTGTTACAGGACTGAGGTTACCTGCTGTCATCCCAGATGTTTTCTCCAATGCAGCAGAGAAAGATGAACTTGCCAGCAGCCCCTCATCACACAGAGCAGTGGAGTGTGGTGCCTGATGGCTGGGGACCAGTTAGCTGGCTCCAAAAGGGGGGGTACAGCAGGCAGAGAACTTTTGTAGAATTGTAGTATCATAGATTGGTAGTGGTTGGAAGGGACCTTTGGAGATCATTGAGTCAAACCCCCCTGCCAGTGCAGGAACACTTAGGGCATGACAGGTGTTCCTGGAACACATCCAGGTGGGTCTTGAAAGTCTCCAGAGAAGGAGCACACAAGCTCATCAGCCTTGCTTATGGCAGGGCTTGTCAGGTAAGAAATTACACCTATGTGGATGCCCTGATGTGGTCAGGTAGTATTCTGTGCTGCTCTGTACCCCATGGATGTACAGGCTTGGTGGGTGTTAAATCACGGTCTTTCTGCAGTAATTCATTGTACAAAAACCTACACGCTTGGATAGGACCATCAAGACCTCCACAGTGAGAGAACCACCACTGAAACCGGCCTGTCAGTAGACAACCCTCAGATACACTTGAAAGAAAAGAGGAAAGAGATAAAAGAACAGTAGCTTAAATATGAACAGATTGGTAGCACCGCATTACAAAGACTTGGGATATTTACATTCAAATCATATAGGCTTAAACCAACACTAACAATACAGAAAACCAGGACTGGTGAAGCAAATGTATGTTGAAAGTAACCGTTCTTCTTTCCACTCTGCTAATGCAATGACCAGTCATCTCCTGCAGTAGCTGAAGTGATTTTCAAGGATAACCTAGGCAGGGCATTTCATGCTAATCTAATCTGCAAGTCAGGGCTATCAGACACCGACACCCTGTTTGCCAAATTCAGACTGACTAATGCTTCCCTGACCTTGGCTCCTGTTACCATATGAATCTGCACAGCACTGGAGAATTGGCAGCGTGACAGCAACACAGGCACTTCATCTTCAAGGCATTTTATTTAGCATTCCTGTGAAAAGTGGGGGTATTAAGACCTGGTTTAAAGAGGGAGGAGAGGTGACAAAGGGCTGTGCCCTGGGCTGGGGGCCGGCTGCTTTAGGGGCTGGAATTCAGGCTTAGGAATGTCCTAAGGCAAACCCCTCTCTCTTTCTGTTCCCCTGACAGTTCTTGCGATCACAGAAACAACAGCCTAGTCCTTTTCTAATATTGCAATGTCTTTTTTTTTTTTTTTTTTTTTTTTTTTTTTTATTAGAAAATAATCTCATCAAGGCAGGAATCACCTTCATTTAACATCTTCTCACAGCCTCTGCTAGCCTTGAGCCGTGAGTTGTGTCAAATCACATAGCTGGGATTAACTCCTTGTGCTCCGTTATTCTAATATAAGGCAGAATTTGGATTGAGGTCTGCAGCAGAGTGGAGTGCTTTTTCTTAAACCTCTGTTAGCAGCTGTTCAAGACTCCAGGATACCCAGATGATGCATTAAAAAATACATAATAATAATAATAATAATAAAAGGCAGCTCTAAAATGGCATTTTTAATGTGGGATATTTCCATGATGGCTTGCTAGCACTGTGATCCTTTGCCTGCTTTCTGGGGCAGAGGGAGGCAGGAATTTGACTGTTTGTTTGGTAAAGGGATAGGATGCACTGTTCCTCTCTGCTGAAAGTAGCATTAACATGAATTGACCAAAAATATCTCAGAGGTAGACTTCATGTTGAACTGGAGATTTCTCCTATATTTTGGATGGGGAGATGTCATCATTTCCTTGTTTTTCTCTTTGGGAGAGGGACCTGGGATCCATCAACGGGTTCTGCAGCCATCGTCACTGTGTGTCAGAGGCAGCCTCATCAAAAAGTCTTCCTGACTGGAAGCAGTTGGGTTTGCTTCCAAGGCTTCCTCCCCGGGCCTCCCAGAAATGAGGCTGGCCCTGGCTTAGCTTTCTTTTTAACAAGTGAACCAGTGAGGAAAAAATAAAAGCCGAGGTGTAAACAAAGTCTTTTCTTTTCTTCATATGATCCTTGCAAAGCACTGAGTATTTTGACCCCACTCTAATAAAACATTTGCTTAATGCAATGCACAGAGCAATTCCTTAGAGTTCACTGAGTATTCACTTAAGATTATGCAGATTTGGGTCAGTACTTCGCTGAATTCCGCTCAGGCTCCTTACCAGCAGCTGCGGGGAGCAGCTTGGCTGTCCCGGGGAGCACACAAGCAGCTCTTCCCAGCCTGTTTATAACCATTTATAGTTCAGTCTGGGTTTGTTGCATTCATGTAACTCCCTCTGGTGGATACCTTCACAGGATTATTTTTCTTGATGTAGCCCCTTTGCTGAGGCCTTTTTCCTAAGGATGGTGTGTGAGCAAAGGAGGAAGAGGTGCATTTTGCAAAATGAGTTAAAAAAGCTATGATTAGGGGGTTAGATTTCCCTACTGGTACTAAGGCTTTTCAGCTCTGATCCCCAAGTGGTTTTTACTAACTTTCCCTGGTCTCCTTCCAACTTTTGTGATACTCAACACTGCTGTCACATGCTGTATAAAAATATTAAAAATTAAGCAGGCCCATATTTTTCTGGCTGAGCAGGCAGCTGACCTGGGAGAACAGTGGTTTCTGGTCTGCTCCCAGTTACATCTTCTTTTCTGTAGGTCAGTGGCAAATACAGAAGCAAATCTCATGAAAAGGGAACAGTGCCCATTGTCTCCTGTCAACCAGGGCAGTACCCTAACCATTAAGCTACTCCTGTTTCTTTGGTTAACTCTTATTAAGTTACTTCTCCAGTGAAGCAGGTTCCAGTGGAGGAAAGTATAGAAACCACAGCCAGAACTGTAGCCTGGTGGTTGTGGTTTTGGTGGGAATTGCCGGTGTTGCTTCCCCAAAGCTGCACTGATACTAGACACATGCAGAGGTCCTTGGTGGTGTTAGACCTGCTCTGTGGTGTTCATATTGAAGATCTTTGGAAGAACAAGAAATCCAGGTATCTCTAGTCCAAGCTATGGAAGTGAACATCCTTGTTCCCAGTCAGAAAAGCCTCTGCAGCAGGCTAATAGCATGTTGAAAAAAACATGAGGAAAACAATTCCTCTCTGTAAAACCAGGATAGCACAGGTACCTAGAATGAAACTAACCAACCCAAACACACCAATAATCAAGAAAAATCGGATTTAAGCATTTGATGACTTTATTTAGGGGTGTCAGTCAGAAATGGTTAAGATACTGAGGAGAGGTTTTAATGAAAACAAAATGCAAAATACAAAAGGCAAAATACTGTACTGCCAATACAGTTGTCAAAATATCAACAACTACCAGCATATATTGGTAACTACCATCAGTGCTTATGGGCTTTCCTTGGACTTCTGAGACTTGATAGCTGGTTTGCACAGTAGCTATCTGGTATGAAATGAAAGTCATGGAAACTTCAATACATAAAAAGACAGTGGTCATTTTGTACAATGAAAGAAGGATTAATATTTTTTCCTTTTTCTTCACCAATACACACACCTGTGAAAAAAAAGACTTGTCAGCCTTTCATCTAATAGAAATCAGCTCTTCAGATAACTTAGCAGAGACACAAATACATAGAGTTACTGAAATACATGGAGGTTTAAGAGGCAAAGTACAATATACAGCTTTGACTTGACAAAATGAACGTCTTAGCTTCAAGCATAAATACTGCTGATCATTTGCAGGTCAAATCTGAATTAAAAGAATGGAATTTATCTACAGGTCTGAATTTATCTAGGTCTGAATGCAGAGCTGCATTGCTTTTTGTTGGCCCTTTACTAGAATAACAATGGTGCTGGCTCTTGTATTTCATATTCATTGTTGTATTAGGAGCACTGGGTGCCCAAGGGACACGGATCAGGCCCAGAACCTGCCTGGCATACAGTGCTGGCAAACTAGCTCCTCAAAAAAATGTGAACTGGCTTATCCCACACAGGCATATTTGTAAAAATAAGAGTCTCTCTTTGAAATTTTCCTCAAGGGCATTTCAAATACCCCTTTTTCAAGCTTTTTTTTTACTGTAAAAACAAAGACCAGACTTGTTTAGGTTTTGTTTTAAAGGGGAAAAGGAGAATCTGATATGAAATGTCTCCTGGAGAGGTACCTTTGTTAGAGGCCAAATACTTGGCTCAGTGAGCATTTCAGTGATAAACAACACGCATTTCGAAGACTAGATGCAGGTAGGTCTCAAACAGACCATCTCTGGGTATTTATCTTTATTTTTCTGTACTTCTTTTTCTTCAGGAGCTGCACAGCAAACTCCCCAATCAGATCTTCCAAAAAGCTTTTCAATTTTTTCCTGTTCAGCTTAAGCCAAAATGACCTAGAAGGGCCATTCCACTGACATTTTCTTCTGAACTTCATTTTCTCAGCTGATCCTAGGAAAGAGTAGAAATGTCTGCTGTCAGAAAGCTTCAGATTAATTTGTTATTTCATCTAGATGTGGTTTTTTCCCCACAGCTAACGTGGTTCAAATATGTTTCACTCACTGCGTAACTGGAAGAATAACACTGGCATGGCCAGAATGATAACAGCTAAGAGTTTTGTTAACAGTCAGTTTGGTTGTGGTTCTGATAGATGCCTAATAGCAGCTTGGTTACATGGCAAATATGAAATGTTTCAACAGCAAAGAAAAATCAACGCATGGACTTGAAAAATCTGTAACGGAAACATGAGTACTTGCTGGCACAGAGTTTCAGATGAGGTCAGAAGATCACTAGAACACCTATTTTGGCCTCTGATATAATGCAAGCTGTAGTGTATAATTCTGTATGTGGAGAGCAAAGGCTTGTCTTTAGAGCTCCAAAGGCGTGTCTGGTTTGTCTTTGCAATTTCAAAAGATGACAATTCCCAAAGTATTCAATCCTGGGCTCGCTCTTTCTCCATGTGAGAACCCTTGATAACAATGACAAAACTCTGGAACCCCAAATCTATTGTCAAATGTGAAAGCAGAGAAGTGTCTAGAAAAATGCAGTAAACCAGGTGTTATCAGAGAGGATAAAAGATATTGTCAATGAAAGCCAAATAGTACTGGAAAGTGTGATCTATAGTAACAAAACTTCAGATTAAGAGTCACTATACCTAGGAAGAATCAGTTAAAGATACAAAGAGTACAGTATGGCAAATTCCAGATATAACCAGGGGTCTGTTATTTATTATTGTTCGTTGAAGAGCACATCTCTACTTTCTGATATTTATTCTTAGTTACATATATATTTTTAGCACAGCTCAGTAAATCACCTGATGAGGTGAGATTAGACTTCTTCTTCTTCAGACCTGCTGGGATCAAGTCTTCTGGATGGTACTACTTGAGTAGCTTTGCTGCATCCAGAGCAAACGTATTTCAGGAAACACAAGTAAGCACTGCCTGATACGATAATGGTGATGATGACAATGACTGCAGCACTAAGAGCTGGTGATGCTGTATCCTCCAGAATGGAGTGGGGTCCTTCTTCTGTCCAGAAGGTAGGTAACTCTGTGTTCTCACCTAGTAATGATAGAGTAGATACAAATCAGAAATTACATCAGGAATTGAGCAAACCCCACAACACTGGTGTTACATAAAAAGAGAAAGAAAAATAAAAGCACAAAATAGGACAACTGGTGTTTCTCTCAGTTAAGTGTAATCATTGTCAGTGTGCATGGGAAGATCTGAGCTGGTGCTTCTCAGCTTGCTTGCAAGGAAAAACGAAAAATATGTTCTTTGAGGGCACAATTAACTTGCCTAATTTTAGCTGCCTTTAACATGAGACATACCTCTCCCTCAAAGTGCTTTTTGTCTGCAGAGTCTAAAGGAAGTCTGAGGGTGACTAGCTTGGAAACAGATGGCTGTAGTTGGTCAAATGAATCCCACCCATGATGTTTTTCATTCTTGGAAAAAGAAACTATAAAACAGCTATTGAACCTGGTTCTGTGGAAATATCCTTATGGGTGGCATGGGAATTAAATAAAGAAAAATCAATGCAGTGAATATGAGGATAGACTGCTACAATATCTGAGGCCCTGAAAATAGTTTTGGAGTAATTCTGTTCCTGAGAGGTATGATGATGTTTGACACACTGTGACCTTGATTTAGCTTGATTATTTTATACTATCCTTGCCACTGGCCCTTACCTTGGGGTTAGATACTTGCCACAATGCAAGTAAAAACCTCTAGAGCTATGGACATCCAAGACCTGTCACTTGGCAAATCCACCACTGAGAAGTGGTATTATTTAGCTGATTTTTTGCCTTGGTGATCAATATACAAGTATTCTTCTCCAAAATACTGCTCGAAAGCAATGCACTTCTCCAGCAGCACAGACTATTTCACTCTTGTCCAACGAGTTGCTTTTCAATATCCAAATCAATGCCAGGTACCCCCCCACTTCACAGCTCTACAGTACAGTCCCCCATTATGGTCCTCAGTCAGAAGTGTGATGAGCATGTGGACTACATATATGCTTACCATAAAATCCTGTTCTTGGGTTAAGAACATGACCAGATTGTGTCAAAATCTCTCTCCGAGCCTGCTCTCTGTTTACCTTCCCATTTCCTTGCTTATCAATGTTCCTATGACATTCACCCCTGACTTATGGACAAATCTCATAGGAACATTGTTTTTTAAATTGTTTGATCACTGACATAAGGTGAGCTCATGCTTGATGCAACATGTTTAGCCCTTTGCATAAGTAGTAGTGATACATCTGATTTTTGTATGGGGTCATATTCTCTCACCAGAGGTAGGATGATTTTGCAGTACCTGACAGCGCAGGGTCCTGCTCTCAAAAGTAAGCACAGAAACAAGACACACACTCCATTTTTTCCTGGTTATTTTTAATGCTGAGCTTGTTTCCTCTTCTTTGCCATGGATGATTATTTTATATACATATATATAGAGAGAGCATTCTTTATACCTGTATCTCTCTGATGAGTCTTTTAGCAAAAAGAATACCAAGCTGCTATATTTTTCATGTGGAATTTCATCTAAGTTCAAAGGGCAGCACTCTGTGTTTTCTAAAGGAGTTATCCTTATGTACATTTCCCAGAGGAACCGATTAAAATGAGGAAACAGGAGCTTTAAATAGGATTTTCCTTTGAAAGCTGCACTAAAATTGCAATTTTAATCAAGAGCTTTTCTTTAATAGGGGCCAGATTTTTCCATTCTTTGTCTTGTGAGTAAAACAGTGATTCTGATGAAAATTTTTAGAAGTCAGAAATATGCTGTGGCTTTTATTGGTGTTTCTTATTTAAGACTTCTTTCTCCAGTGCTCAGGCTACTTTAAATGGGAGGTCTTGAAGTGCAGCCACTATTCCTACTGTGTCGCTATCCCACTGATTTCAAGATCATACTAATTAAAAGCTCACCTCTGTTACGATGCCAGACAAAACACTCCCCAGCACGGTCAGGCTGTGAGAATGCCAGCTTTGATTCTTGCTACATTTAGTATGGTCGGATCTAGCTAAATTTACGATAATTTCACTGTTACTTTGCCCTTTTCATCTATTTTGGTTTTCCTTGCCCTTTTGTATTGCCTTGTATATGGACTGTAAGCTCTGTTGTACAAGGACTCATACAAACAAGCAATAGCGTGAACACCAAGATCAGCCCTTGCATTCGACTAGCTGAGAAAGTAAAGTCAGTGCAAAATGTGAAGGACTGACAAAGAATTCAGATGGTAACACAAGGGTGAGCAGCATCTGTTAGTACTGCTGAGAGGTCTTCATTTCACTTTGTACCATTTTCAGCTGCTTCAAGTACAAGTTCATTTTTCACCTAACCCATCTGTTTGATCCAACATCTCAGCGACTGTAAAAACATGTGCATGGCAACTCCTCCGAAAGAGGGAATGCAACTGCCATGGGATCGTGTCTGTCTGAGCTGCTACTGGCATACAAGTCCTCTCTTTCAGTGAATAAATGATATGCTAATAGCATGCTAACCCCTCCCTGCACAGATGCAAGCAGTGGCCAGGGCCAGTCTCCCTGCAAAGGGAGAACACAGAGGGTTGTTCAGCCTTGTCCTTTCTCTGCAGTATTGACTTTTCCTATTAAGTCACACTGCCTCCAATTTTAATGTCAGAGGGATTTCCAGCTCAAATACCCACAGTGCTGGCCCTGATGTTCTTTGTCAGCAAACTGACCCACCCAGGGAGGGAAAAGGGCAAGTCTTGCAGTCAGGGACGGGAAGCAGGACTGTGCAGGAGAGGGAAAGAGGTTGACACAACTGTACTTCAGACTTCATATCAAGCTCCAGCTTTGTGTCCTCACATCCAAAGACCCTCATAGCTCTGCTCTGTCTGGTCAGCTTTTGTCCCTCATCAAGTTGCTTCTGGTAAAGCCAACTTTATCCTGTACTTGCTTATGTTTGCTATGATCCTGTTTACACTTTACATCTCACTCGGTCTTAAATTCACAATCATTCTCACTTTGAAATTCCTCTTGAAGATCTAATTCTCTCCTCTTTTGCAAGAAATCAGCCAGCACATCTATGGTGGAGGGTATCCTGCTTTGTTTACAGCATTTAAAACTGAACATGCCACAGAAGTCCTGATTTACCCACCTTTTCCTATAGCTAAATAAATACAACCAGCTCTTACACCTTTGAAAAATGAGGCTGTTCATGTATGTTGAATTGCGTGTGCCTCCTTCTTGCCTATTCATATTATGCTGTTTGCCTTCTCACACTGTAAAAATTCTCAGAATAAAACTGTCTTAAGGTATTTTATGTGTTACCAAAGCATAGATAAGGCTTTTGGTCATGTAAGGACACATGTATAAAGAATTGCTTATGGGATTTTTTTTTTTTTAATACAAACAAATGCACTAAAGTTGACCTTCCTCAAGAGTATGTGGAGTGATTTGGAAAGAAGTCAAGATCGGCATTTGAAGGCTTTTTTATAACAAGTCACTGTCTACAGTGAGTGGGATCAAGATGTCACTTCCACGTCCGAGATCGGATTGAGGTTACGTGCTTGTCCTCTTAAAAGGTGTGTCTTCTGTCAGGACAAATTTTCTTGAATGACCCGAGTCAGTAAAAAAGTTCAGTATTTGGCTCTTCACAAAGCAGAATAGACTGTGGTTACCCCACACAGACATGCTGGCAGAGCAAAGCTGTAGAGTATGCAAATAATCTGGGCACCTAAGGATTTTTCTCTTCTCCAGGGGCTTAAAAGTACCAGTCTTGCCTGATAATTAGATCTTGCTGGCTACACACCTGCCATGAAGTGCAAGCCTGCAAGTTGGCTTTGTGAGAACTGATGATGGATCTTAGTGCTGGGACTTTGCTGTAATAGCCATGTGCTAACAAACACAGAGTTCATACTTGAGCACTAGGGAAAAGTTTCTGGGATATTGTCTTGAAAAGAAACTAGTGGTGAATCAATGCTTAAATTCTGAGTCACTGACTCTAGTAACATACTTTCTCTGGGATATAGAAACACTGGTATTCCCCATGAAATAACATTCAGTAATCACGAAGGGCAGAGCACATGATTCAAAGCTCATCAACCCAGCTACTTTGCTCCCTGAAGGAGCCAGACAGTGGGAAGAGGAGGTGGAGTCTGGAAAAGATCGTGCAAATTTGTTCTGCGGTATAAAATACAGTGTTGGCCTTACATCATGGAAATGCCAGATGCTTCTTATTTATTAGATATAATGAGGTGTTGACCCTAACTTTGCAAGTTTCTACAACAGCTTGTCAGATAATTCATTTGGTTTAATCAATTCCGAATTTCATTTCTTTTCATAGTTCTTCAAATTGTTAAGATGGGAAAGGGTAGCACAAATTGAAATGGGGCTAGAGATGAAGAAAGCACAGAGCTGGAAAACCCACCAGACTAATTTTGAAGGTGTACATCTGTCTTTTAGATGAGAAACACTTCACATGTCAAGACAACTTGGAAAGAATGGTAATTCATATATAAAGGATTGGCTGATTATACATACAAAGATAATCGGTATATTTGTATTCATTTTGAGCTATGTGCCTAGCCCAGGACTGTGGATTTTCTATCTCTTTTACTCTTTGAGGACAAGTTTACCATACAAGTTAAGCATTTTTGTCGGGGAACCTTTCTGTGCACAAAAACTATACACAGAGTCATACTTAACTCTAGAAGCAGAAAGAAAGACAATCAGCAGTTGTTCAAATTACAGAAAATTAAACATATTTGTTCAAAAAATCAGGTACTCAGCCCAAGGAAAATCTGGCTCTCAGCTGCATGCTAAGGTCAGGTTCATTGCTACTCCCTTCTTCTCTGTTTTGTTTCTCCTTCAGGATTGCAGGTCTGCAAAGCAGACCCAAAACACAAGTTGTGTTCATGACAACCTTTTCCTTGTGGTGATGTAGCTATGGTGCTGGCACAGACTGGAGCTCTGGGGTGGGATGAGTACCAAGTAATGTACAAGTAACATACGGGTAACATACATAACATATGACCCAGCTTCATACTGTACTAGACTCAGAGGTCATTGTTTGAAGATAGGCAGAGGTCTTTAGACCTGGACTTCCACTTTCTTGAGTCTTACTATAAACAATGTCCCAGTTTACCATCCTAATCAAAAATATGGGTTTCTCAGCTCTCTGCTCCTCCTCAGACTGGGAGAGAGAAGAAAGGAATCCCTGGGAATTGGCAAACGTCTGCAAGGTCTTGCTGTAGTGCTGTAGTGTAGAACTAGTAGATTTGCATGCCTAAAGGAGTGGGACGTGTGTCAAGTGAAGTCTGACAACCACATTTTACTACAAATAACGTAATTTTCTGTCACTAGGATACAAGCTTCAAGAGATTTTTAAGGATAAATAAAGTCCTTTCAAATTCCTCTGGTGTTAAGCAGAAACACACCAGCTACAGGATGTTTTTCACTCAGATGTGATGACCCAGAATTATCTCCCCCTTGAATGCACCAAAGGTATATGGCCCTGGAGGGTACACACTAAGATCATGTGGCTCCTTGCAAAGAATTCCATGTGCCTTATAGCTTTCTTTCCGCACAGAGGACCTACAATTCTCTCATCTACTTGCACAAGGTGGATTTGATGCTTAGGTATTTCTGGCTGGTAGTCAGACACTTTGTTCCTTCTGTCACAAAGCTATATGCCAAGATCATCTCACTAAAACAGGTGATTAGCAGTAAAGTCTCCAGCTGTTCTTGAAGGCACCTGTCTTCAATTTTCTCTCTCCAGCCCTGCACAGACACCTGTTCATCAAATCCTGCACGGCAGCATGAAATCACTTCTTGATCTGTGGAGATGACTGTCCTCAGTCATTAATGATTTCACAATGCCTGTGATCTGTAAGAACGTACTAGAGGAGGAAAAGACAGTAACTTCAGGTAGTAGATTGCCCAGAACTACTTCATCACATCTGGCTAGCAGAAGGCTCTCTATGTATCTCCATTGGGTGTGAGGTGTTCTGCAAGCATAAAGACAGAAAAATGAAGGTTTCTGTCCCAGATGTGAATCAGATGGGTCTGGGAGAATGAACACAGGAGGCTGAAAAACAGGAGCTATCACCAAATCAGAGTGGAAAAAAAGAAGGGGAAAAAAAATTCTGGAGATATTTGAGGAAGAAGTACCAGAAACAGTTTGTGGAACATAGCTGTAAGCTTAGGCCCCATGTACCATCAGGCTGGTGATGCTAATACTATGGAATTCAACAGGATTTAGATGCACCATGTTGCAATTAGCGATTTGTATCTAAGCACATTATTGCAGAAATAGGACATAGGTTCATCACTCCAACTAGCACTGACATGCAAATGCAGGCCCCTCACCCTGACATGGTGTCTCCCGTAGCACTTGTCTACAAATCATTTGCCTTTTACTCAAGGGAATAAAATCTAAAGTTTTCATGAAAAAAAAACATTAAACATCCTTAGTATTTGTATTGTACTAGAAGATCTATGAAATATTTTTATGTTGGAGCCTGATACCATGCTGGTTCGCACATGATACTCTATAAGAGTCCACAGATGTTAAAGAAACCCCTCTGCATCTTTAGCTGAAGTGGAAACCCAAAAGTGGAAGTGGAAGCCCAAAACTCCAAATAAGTTGCCACAGCTTTATATTCGTGAAAAAGCATTATTGCATTTTAATGGCTGGTAGGCAAAGAACAAAGAAAAAATAATGTTTTGCCTTCACTTTCCCTGTGGCCATCTGTGACACAAGCTCTCATCCCCATGGAGCTAGTCCAGGATATTCAGAAACCCAGAAATTCAGCTTAATACTTTTTTAAATCTGAAACAAAAAAATGGTGAATTTCATCAATGTGAAAATGTCAGTAAGTGGCTGTGCTTTTCAAGTAAACTTCCATAGGTTTCCTGTCAAAAGTGACAGCCTTCAGCAACTGAAGAAAATAACTTGATGTATCTTAAAGCAACACTAACTTCCATGAAATATCTCTTGAAACTCCATATTACTAACTGGAGGAATGAATCTGCATTCCTTGAAAAAAAAAAAAATCATTCTATTTCCAAAGAAGAACTGGATACAAAAGAAAGAGACTCTCCAGGTGTATTTTAAGGTGTTAGTCTAAGAATTCAAAAAGCAACATGGGTTTCTGTAAATTATGTGATAATTCAATGAACGAAGTCATTGGAGCAGAGCAGTTGTCTTTGAACAGGGAGATTTGGCTGCTTTTTACCTTTTGGCTTCGTCTTCAGAGTTAAGGCCTTCTACTTGTAATAGGATTACTTATGCTCAAACAGGCTGCAATTGCAGAATAATCATTTAGAGACATAAGTACCAGCTAGGTTTGCCAGCTTCAAAAGACCAAGCTGCACCAAAAAAGCCTAAGCTCTGCAGGGACATTCATGAGCCTGGGGATAAGCAGAAACCTGTAGATATAGAAAGTCAGGACCAGTTTTCCATCTACCATGACCCCGCACTCCAAAGAGCAGCGCTGAAGAGAAACAGAGGAATCCTCGCCAGAGCCTCAGCAGTAACTTGCTTCATCCTGGAGTAAGAGAGCAAAAGGCGTGGCTACATAGATGAGAAGCAATAGCCAATCATTAGATAAATTATATGGTAATCTGCTCCTGGTGCAGTTTAAACAACAAATATTATTCATGAGCACAGTTAGTTCAATCTGTACAGCCAAATGAATTCAAGCCTTATTAAAACACAGCTAATTGCAAATTTTTAAAATCCATGACATCAGTCTGTAATTTATTGTGTTTTAAAGTAAAAAATACATTTCAAGATTGGGTTTGGGGTTTTGGTTGGCCTGGGTTTTTTTTTTTTGCTTTATGGGCTATGAAACTGAAGATTCAGGCCTTTCAAGCTATTCTTTTCAAACCCAAGGACCCAGATATGAAACAGGAAAACTCAGATTGTCATGTAGTCTTATCACTCCAGCTCTTGGGGGCTTCAAAAAGGCACAATATTTCACAAGGCACTTAGACCATATCTACTGCTGTGCTTCTCTGACTCCTGCCTTACATTTTTATTTTGATACCAAAGAAAACATAATAGAATCTTGTTTCTCATCAACTTCCATCTGAGCAGAAAATATTGATATGTTTGCATTTTACGGAATAAATAACATCCTAAATCCTGAAGTTAAAAATGCTGTTATCTACTGATAATGTTCCTGCTTATTTGGTCGGTGCTTGTTGGAACCCTGTAATTCAGCACGTTAATATCAATGCTGATTAATCAAATATATGCATTTTTCCAAAAGCATTGTAGTGAAGTAGTTTCAGTGTCTCATCCATGGGGCATTTTTCAGGGGAGTTAGGCACACTTACAGCAAAAAGGCACACTGTATTCTTCTCCAGGCTACCTACTGCAGGCCAAACTGGCTCACTCCCTGAGTCCCTGTGTAAAATGTTACAGTCTATAGCAGATGTACAGATGTACAAGACTGATGTCTTACACTGTGTTGTAGGGCTCACCAAATGCAGATCACAAGCAGAAGGCACTTTATAGCCACTCGACTGGACAGTATTTTCCTTCCAACACAAAAAAAGTCCATCTCTGACCCATATCTCCAGGAAAGAAAAATTGTCTCAAGAAGAAATGAGTCTCCCACTCACTCGCATGAGTCTCACACAGTTGTTTTATGAACATTCTCTTTCTTTTCAGTGTTTTGTTTTTTTTTTTTTCTTGATTCTAGAGATAAATGACTCGTATTTTTACAAAATCACACCACTTATTGAAAAATGAGCAGATACCAGCACATTTCCCTGTAGAGGGGGCAGAACTGAGTTTATGCTAAAGTTTGAAATCCCATAATTAACATGAACCCCAACATTTTTCATCCTGTTCTTCAAAGAAATTATTTCCTCAGAGTCTTCCTCTTTCCATCCCCAAGCAAATAAATAAATAAATGAAGTTACTCAGAAAGTCAATTGTTATTATATTAGTTTTCTGATAAAAGATGTGGAGCCACCTCTCTCATTAGGATTCAAAGCAAAAAGAACAAGAGAAAAGTAAATGATGTCTGTCTGCCTTTCTGCAACCTGCTTTTGCATTCCTACATCTTCTCGGAAAATTACCAGGAAATAAAAATGCACACAGCACATGTACACACTTCTGCCCTTGAACCTTCATCATCACCATGGAAATAAAAAGATTTCATTTCAGAAACTCCTCTGTTAATAATTCCTAGACATTTCTATTATAGGCAAAAAGTCTACGTAGTCCACAGCTGTACAGTACATAACCATTATGCCTTGGTACTCGGGACAGCTTTCAGCTGTTCTGTCCAGTTTTAAACAGCCAAACCCTTCCAATTATCCAGTCCATATAATAATCACTCTGCTTAGCCTAGCGTGCAAAGTAGTTTACTAGTAAAGTTCCTTGTACTTTTTCTACCATTCTGAGCCTGTAAACATATGTCCCAAAGCATCCAAGCAAGGAAGAAGGTCTCTTTGTGTCACATTTTTGTGTGGGCAAACCATGCTCTCCTAAATGTGACTCTGTTCACCCACTGCCTCTACTCCAGAGCCACTGGGAATGCATCTTCCAGCACCTTGGTGGGATTGACTCATCTCCCTCATTTTAGCGACTAATTTTATGCAGTTACTGAGCAGCCTAGACTAGCACATGGTTTTTAGATGACTAAGTTCAGGTGAGACAAATAGCAGCTTTTGGATCATATTTTAAAAGATAAAACAAAAGGTTATCCAGCAATCACATTAGAAGTGCAGAGGCTTGTAGGAAATTTAAGCAGCCAAGTGACTTAGTCACTCCATATTGGTATGTGATTCATGTTTCTAGCTCTACAGGCTGACAAGCTCCCTCTGCCCTTCACCTTAGCTTCAGTGCCTCAGAGCTCGCAAAGGTGTATTTCACAGAAACACAGAATGATTTGGGTTGGAAGGGACCTTTCAAGGTCAGCTAGTCTAACCCGCCCCTGCAAGGAGCAGGGACATCTGCAGGTTGCCCAGAGCCTCAACCAACATCACCTGGAATAGTTCCAGGGATGGGGCATCTACCACCTTGCTGGGCAACCTGGGCCAGGATCCCACAACCCTCAGTGTAAAAATTGTCTTTCTTCTCTCTCATCTAAATCTCCCTCTTTTTGTTTAAAAGCATCACCCCTTGTCTTATCACAACAGCCCCTGCTA
>JAAGNO010020704.1:8377-33204 GCA_033439905.1 Ceryle rudis | reverse complement strand
CCAGGACATTCTCATTCTCCTCCCCTTTGGGGAGGGAGGGGTGGGGGTTAACAGAGAGTGCCTGTTACAGGTCTAAGGGGCTTCCCTGACCCTAAACTGTGATATTGGGGCTCACTGGATGGTAGAATGAAAAGAGATTGAAACTATATCATGGGGTTCATTTTGTTCTTCTTTTCCAGGGTTATGGTTTAGCTTGCTGTTTGCACTCAAGGCATTTGAGTACATGAGGTGTTTAGCATCAGGTTTTCCATCGCCTGCATTGAAATATATCTGTGTGACTCTTCATGGAGTCTGACTTGCAATGTACTCTGATTACTCATGTTTCTTAAGGTATTTTTTTTCCTCATTTTGGTAACTTGATTAAAATTGCTTTAATGGCTACTTGGTAGAATAAAAACATTTAGAAAAAGGTATATTGACTTCCCTGATAGTTGGCTTAGGGGTAGCTTAAAACTATCAATTATCTAACCATGGTACTTGGTAAGTGTTTTCTGCTAAATGACTAGCAGATGGAGTAAAATAAGAATACCTAGTTAAATAATACTGTGAAGCGTCTTGCATGCAGATACTTTTATGCAGACTAACAGGTTCATTTTGATATTTATATTGGGTCTGACTGAGCTGGAGTTAATTTCCCCATAGCAGATCTTCCAGTGCTGTGCTTTGCACTGAGAGCTGGAAAGGTGCTGGTGACACACCTGTGGTGTGGCTGCTGCTGGGCAGGGCTCACACAACACCAAGACTGGTTTTCCCCCACAATGGGAGGGGACACAACCAGGACAGCTGACACAAACTGACCAAAGGGATATTGCATACCATATGACATCAGCTTAATAATAAAATGTAGAGAAAGGAGGGGGAGGGGGTACCCACTTGTCCTCTGGAGTAACCGCTATGTGTTTGGAGCCCTGGTTCCCAGAAACAGGGCCACACATCCCCTCCTGATGGGAAGCAGAGAATAAGTCCTTGTTTTCTTTTGCTTTCATGCACATGGTCTTGCTTTGCTTTTCAGTAAACTGCTTTTGTCTTAACCTATTAGTTTCATCTTATTTTCTTCCCCCTGTTCCAGATGAGGGGGAGAGGGAGTGATAGAGCAGCTTGGTGGGCACCTAACATCTAGCCGAGGGCAAACCACCACAATATTTTATTTTCTCTTCATCCTTTTTAAACTTTATCCATGTCAAATAGGGCCTACCTTCCCCCTGTGATTTCCTGTGGGTTTATTTTGCTAGGATCCCTTACCCTCAGTCATGGGTCAGGGGTGTCACAGAATTTTTAGAGATCTTCCTACATACTGTTCACAGTTGCTAACAGCAAAGAAAACCCTAATAAATGAACAGCTGTGGTAGTTGTGTCATGGTAAGATATTTTATGTATTTATTTTAAAGCCCAGTTAATATTTTGATCTAATGACTATAAACCTTGGCTTTGTAAGGAGGTTCACTGTCTGGGAATAAGGTTAGGTCAATCTTAAGAACTGGGAATACAGGATGACGTGGAGAAAAATGCTTTTTAGATGCTTGTTGTTGATGGGGTTAGTTGTTCCCAACCACGTTAGACATTATGTCTGTAATGGCTGTCATGATTACAGCCTGTATGGCCTTAATTGTAAAATTTGCTCAAGTCAGACTGTTTAAAGATGCTACCTAGAAGGTCAGATGAGATAGAATTACTCTGTTGGTTACTCAGGTCTCAGTGCTTCCTCAGGAAAAATCAGTGTTGCCCAAATTCCTCCCATTTAAGCTGAAGGATAAAATACGTTATTTGGCTTCATGAAAAAGAAACTATAGGGTAGATTCTCAAAAAGGAACCGTACTTCAAGAATCACATTTTACACATAGTCTTTTAATGCCCTTTTCCAGTCTCAGTGACTTGCTAGAGAACACACTAGCTTGCTCCAAGTACGCTTTCTACCGCTAGATTGAAAGTGCTTTTATGGAGAAGGAGAGTATTGGTAAGCACTTCTCTTAGGGCAAAATGTGAAGGCTTGCTGAAGGATGCCTGGAAGGGATAGAACTAACTAGAACATGGGTCTGAAGCCCTTCCCACTAGTTTGCACTGCCACAGTTTTCCTTTATGGCCTACTAGCCTTGTAAGCGCATAAAGAATCTGAGTTTGTAATTTGTTTCTTGAGATGATTTGTTTATGATTTTGCTTTGGTTGCAGAAATTGATTTTGCAGAAATAATTTGATTGAGAAACTACCATGGGCAAGTGCTCGGGAAGATAGTAACTCCATTAAGTCATGAAAGACAGAATATGTCTAAACAGAAGCCTGATTTTGGGTGTGTTTTAACTATTCTTTTATCTGCTGCAAACCGTGGGCTGAAAGTGCTTTCCTGGTTGAAACCACAAATTCTTGTCCCCCTTCCTGTATAGTGTCCAGGAATTGTGTAATGAAACCCTGCTTTCACTGACTCGCTTGAATCCACATTCATAAGATTACCAGGTATGATTCATCAGGAGAGGAGAGAACAGCTGTCAGTGGTTGTATTGCATGAGTTGTGTTTGGTTCCTCCTTCCTTCTTATGTTGGGAAGACCTGTAGCCATTAATTCTGTTGTATAAAAGAAAGCTGGAATTCATCAAAGTTAGGGTCTGTTGAAACTGCTGGGCGTGGGTCTAAGAAAGACTGAAGTCCAGCTAATATGCTTAACTGTGTATGTTAATAGGAATGGCAGTGGGGAGTTTAAATGATCATGGGTGTTTCAAAACAGCAGTGCTGAACAAGGTAATGAGTTGTGAGAATATTTCTGTAGTGGTACTGTTTGAGGCACTGCTGGGAATGTAAACTGCAGTTCAGCCCTCCAGATACAAACCTCTGCTTCCATGTCATCCGTGTTTGAAACAGTTTGGTGTGGGTGGAGTCAGCAACTTTGCTTTTTTTATTGTCATCTAGACAAAATTGTAGCTTAGCATTTTCAAAGCAGTTGCAGTTTTTAGGAGCTTGTTTTCTGTTACCCGTCAGTGGGAACTGGATGTTAATTCCCTGAGGCCTCTTTCAGATTGTAACTGTAATTTATTTTTTAAATGTCTCATTAAACCAAGATTGAGAGGATTTGGGAAAGTATTTTTCATTTAATTGTTTTTATTTTTTTTTGTTCTTTTTTCACAGAACTTTCTCATGTGAATGGACAGTAATGTTATTATGGCTGCTGGTTTTGATGTCATAGAGTCAGCAAAAGTTTTTGAATCATTATGATGGTAACATAATTTGCCAACTGTCCTTTGATATTGTTAAGATTTTTACTTGGCCTGGAATAACTTTTTAACATTTCCTTCCTATGCCAGCTTGTCAGATGTTAATAGATTAATCTTTAAAGTATGGATCAACTCCCTAGAGTGACGGTGCAAAACAGTCTCTGTTTTAGTCAGTTGTTCTACTTCATGTGTATTCAGGTATTTGCTTTGTTCAGTGACAAAATGTTTACTTTAGCTCAGGTATTTGCTGAGCACTAGTCATCAACACTGTGGTGTCCACACATACCTTGCAATCAAGTTGAGCAGGTGTAATAGAAGTTGTAAATTGCTTCATGAAACCTTTTTGGTTTGTATTAATGTAGAACAAAAAAAAACCCACCAAACAACAGTTTGGTTAGCATAATATTGGGCTGCATTTTTTTAAAGTTGTGTGAAGATGAGGATATTTGGCATGGAAATTGAGAGTGCAAACAAGAAGTCCTGGTGTGCTGCATGTGAATGTTCCCAATGGAAAAATAATTGTGGCCTTCAAAAAAAAGTTGATAGAAACAAGTTAACAAGGTAAAAAGGTAATGTGGGCAGGGTGCTTCAATAAGACTACCTTTAATTTGACATGATTTGGAGCAAGTCTAAAAGTTGCAATGTTTTGACGAGGCTGTGGGCTTGAATTAATTAAGTCTGGTTAAGAATGCTTTTTCTTTCTCCCTTGCAAAACCAGGCCTCTATCCAGTTGTTAGTCTTGTGTTTCAGTCCGATTCCCATTATTCTTCTCTCTACTGTTTCATCTAATAGTCATGTCTAAAATGGACATAATTTTACATTATTTTTATTGTATTTAATTACTAGAGGAGTACAATGAACTAATTTCTGTGAATATGATAGGTGCTAGGTATGGTGAAACATTATTTCTACAACTTTGAGTGCTTTTTCTGTGCTCAGATAAAGCTGAACACCTTTGAAATATCACAATGCCTAGTATTATTACAATGAACTTAAAGCTAGTATTTTAGAACAGAAAGCAAATCGTCTCAAACCATTGTTTGGAGTGTTAGTGCAGGGGTGGAAATGGACAGAATGGACACCACTTCCCACAGCATCATCATAGGCAAGCTTAGGAAGTGTGGGTTAGATGAGTGGACAATGATGTGGATCAATAACTGTCTGAACAGTAGAGCTCAGAGGGTTGTGATGAGTGGCACAGAGTCTAGTTGGAGGCCCATAACAAGTGGTGTTCCCCAGTGGTCAGTACGGGGTCCAGTCCTGTTCAATATATTTATCAATGACCTGGATGAAGGGATAAGAGTCTACCCTCAGCAAGTTTGCTGATGACACAAAACTGGGAGGAGTGGCTGACACACCAGCGAGACCTGGACATGCTGGAGTGTTGGGCTAAGAGAAACTTCAGGAAATTCAACAAGGGCAAGTGTAGGGTACTGGACTTAGGGATGAATAACCCCATGTATCAGTACAGATTAGGGGCTGACCTGCTGGAAAGCAGCTCTGTGGAAAAAGACCTGGGAGTCCTGGTAGACAACAGGATGACCACGAGCCATCAGTGTGAACTTGTGGCCAAGAAAGCAAATGGCATCCTGGCATACATCCAGAAAAGTGTGTCAAGCAGGTCAGGGGAGGTCCTCCCCCTCTGCTCTGCCCTGGTGAGACCACATCTGGAGTCTGGACTACCCAGTTCAATGACAGGGAAATTCTAGTGAGTCCAGCAGAAGGCTATGAAGACGATTAGGAGACTGCAACACCTCTCTTATGAAGGAAGGTTAAGGGACTTGGATCTTTTTAGTCTGGAGAAGACTGAGGGGGAATCTTATCAACGCTTATAAATACTTAAAGGGATGGGACCAGTCTTTTTTACAGTGGTGCCCAGAGACAGGACAAGAGGTAACAGGCACCAACTTGAACACAGGACGGTCCATCTAAACATGAGGAGGTTCCTCTTTACTGTAAGGGTGGCAGAGCCCTGGAACAGGCTGCCTGGAGAGGTGTTGGAGTCTCCATCTCTGGAGCCATTCAAAACCTGCTTGGCCATGTTCGTATGTGAGACCTTCTGTAGGTGAACCTGCCTTGGCAGGGGTGTTGGACTAGCTTATCTCCAGAGCTCACTTCCAGCTCCTTCCATTCTGTGATTCTGTGGAATTCTTATAGTTTCCAGCCAGTGATACTTTAAACTCCTGCTTTTGGTTTACCTAGGTGACGATTAATTTTAACTGTAATTTACTTACAGTGTTAATTCAGTTGTACAAACTGAAGATTTAAACAACACCAAAGTTAATCTTCTTAAAACTGCCTCTATATATTAATTCCTATGATCATCACATTTCCTTTATTCCCGTTGCTGTTGATTGCATATATTTCATTTGAGGCTCTGAGGCGATTGATGTTCATGGTCTGTTTAGAGAAAAGAAATTTCAGAGAGATATCTTCACTGTTCATGCTGTCTTTCATTACCATAATGCTATAGCACTGTATTCCCCAAATTATTTGTTGCCAGTAGGAGTGGTGGAAAGTCCTACATAAACTATACAGATAGGGCCTGTAGGTGTAAGAATGCAATGGACAGTAAGTCTTTCTGTCTTTTCCTCATCTAACTGAAAGAAACTTAGGGATTTTCCCCTATACTGGGGAGGAATGGTGTTGCATTTCACTTAGCAGTAGCAGCAAGAGACTGAGAATGCCGAAGATAGGTATTTGCCCCCAGAGGCTGGTAAAGAATCTTCTCTATCACCCTCCTTGACTTTGTTACACAATGCAAACATGGCTTGTACCAAACTCTGACCTAAGGCTGATAATCTTCAAGCACTGGCAGAGACCAGATGACAATGAAGACTGTTTATTCATCTTTTGATTTTTAAATTTTGCTTTTTCCACAGAAGCAATAAATGAGATGCTCACAATTAATAAAACCCAACACACCCACATGTATTGAAAATGTTTTGGGGATTCTGCTCTACAAATGTATATATGATTCTCTTCCTCTTTCTCACATAAAAAATTGATTGGATATAATCTATTGATGATACCTTTGCCAGTTAACACTCATCAGCAGATGCATTTTCAAAATAACTTACATGTTAACCTGTGGTTTATGGGATAGTGTTCTGTGAATGAAGTATCAAACAGAGGGCTTGATCCTGCTTATACCTTGTCACTTCAGAAGCCTAAAAGGTTGTGCTGGACACAGGTGAAGCTGATGAAGACGTGGGTCGGCATCTTGGTTAGGCTTTTTTATGTAAATATGCTTCAGTTAGCAAAAATCAGCTAACTTGCCAGTCTTATTACCATGTCTGGAAAGTGATCTGTTGTGCATTTGGATCATGCACATATGTTGCTGTAGAGGTTATTTTGGGTGTCCAGGTACATTTACCAGTCACAAGTGGTATTCCCCAGGGATCAGTGCTGGGGCCACTTCTGTGAAATATCTTTTGATAAAGATATTTCACCGTCTTGATGAGGAGATTGAGAGCACCCTCAGGACGTTTGCAGGTGACGCCAAGTTAGGTGTGAGTGTTGCTCTGCTTGAGCATAGGAAGGCTTTTCAGAGGGACCTGGACAGGCTGTATTGATGGGCCAAGGCCAGTCATACGGGCTTCAGCAAGGCCAAGTGCTTGAGTCACACTGCACTTGAGTCACAACCACCCTATGCAATGCTACAGGCCTGGGGAGGAGTGGTGGGAAAGCTGCTTGGCAGAAAGGGACCTGGGTGATCAACAGCTGGCTGAACATGAGCCAGCAGTGTGCCCAGGTGGCCAAGAAGGCCAGCAGCATCCTGGCCTGCATCACAAACAGTGTGGCAAGCAGGACTAATAAAGTGATTATCCCACTGTACTCAGCACTGGTGAGGCTGCACCTGGAATACTGTGCTCAGTTTTGGATGTCACGATATAAGACAGACGTGGAGTTGCTGGAGCGGGTCCAGAGAAGGACAACAAAGCTGGTGAAGGGTGTTGAGAATAAGCCTTATAAGGAGTGACTGAGGGAGCTAGGGTTGTTCAGTCTGAAGAAAAGGAGGCTGAGGGGAGACCTTCTCACTCTGTATCTCACTGCCTCTCTGGAGATATTCAAAACCTGCCTGGACGCGTTCCTGTGTGATCTACTGTAGGTGATCCTGCTCTGGCAGGGGGGTTGGACTGGATGATCTTTTGAGATCCCTTCCAGCCCTTGACATTCTGTGGTTCTGTGATTCTCTAGAACTACCTGAAAGGAGGTTGTAGAGAGATGAGTGGTGGTTTCTTCTCACAAGTCACAACTGATTGGACAAGAGGAAATGGCCTCAAGTTGCGCCAGGGGAGGTTTAGGTTGCACATCGGGAAAAACTTCTATACTGAAAGGGTTATCAAAGCCTGGAACAGACTGCTCAGGGACATGGCTGAATTGCCATCTCTGGATATATTTAAAATCTGTCTAGAGATGGTGCTTAAGAATATGGTTGTAGTAGTGGCCCTGGTACAGTTAGATAATGGTTGGACTTGATGATCTTAAAGGTCTTTTACAACCTTAGTGATTCTGTGATTCTGTTGGCTGTTACATTCATGTCTTACTGTAGTGTTGCTTTTGCAAATCCTCTAAAAAGCATTACTGCAAGTAGGGAAAAGGGAGTGCATTGCCTTTAATATTACTAGTTTAAAGGCATCAAAGGCTGTTTATTTGTGTTTAAATGATATTTTGTTTCCCTGACCTTATGGATAAATAGCAGCTTCTAGAAATATGTGTCAGGGCTTAGTTTGAGAGAAAGTAATTTGTAGAAGGACACCAAACTACTAGAGTGTGTGCAGAAGATGATGACCAAAATGGTGAAAGGCCTTGAGGGCAAGACTTCTGAGGAGTGGTTGAGATCACTTAGCCTGTTCAGCTTAGAGAAGAGAAGGCTGAGGGGTGACGTCATTGCAGTCTACAACTTCTTGCAGGGGTGGAGTGGGTCTGTGTGTCTGTCCATGGGAGTGGTGGAGCTGATCCCCTTTTTGGTACCAGGGACAGGACATAGAATGAAGCTGTGTCGGGGGAAGTTCAGATTCCATATTAGGAAAAGGTTTTTCACTGAGAGGGTGATCAGCCACTGGAACAGGGTCCCCAGGGAAGTGGTCACAGCACCAAGCCAGTCAGAGGTCAAGGAGTGCCTGGATGATGCTCTTAGACATATGGTTTAGTTTTAGGTTTAGTCCTGCAAGGAGCAAGGAGTTGAACTTGATGATCTAAGGATCCCTTCCAACTTGAGATATTTTATAATACAAGGAATATTGTTTATACATGATAAGAATTAAGTTGTGGTCCTCCCTGTCACAACATGTTGTGGAAAATATGATGAGTTTGGATAAATGACATTATTCTTTGGTTTTTTATTATGCATTAGCTTTGTACCAAATTGTGAATATGTCTGCTGGTTTTATGTTACTTTGGTATGCATTTTAAGAATAATTAACCAGAAGAATACAGAATAGGAAGCAACTCCATGAACAGTTGCTCTCTTAGAAAATGGTCTGGAGTTTATAGCTGTTAAAAAAGTCAGCACTGTTATATAAATATTTTCCCACATGGTTTTCTTACTTTTTCTTAGAAATAGGAACATAGTTTGTAGGATATGGGGTTTATTCTGTTGTTCCACTGAGTATAGATAAGAACTGGTGCGGAATATTTTGATCAGTTTTGAGCACCACACTTACAAAATGGTGTAATTGGATTAGAGTATTCAAAGAGTGGTGGGAATGATTGGATTAGAAAATGACCCTCAAGGAAAGACTAGTGTTACTGCAACCCTTTATTCTAAGAACAACAGTCTGTTTCCCTTGTCCATTGTGGGCAGGACAATGAAGAAACAGGATAGTGAAACACTGGAATAGGTTTATTGGGAAAAAAGTTGCTGGGTATCTTAAAACAGACTTGATAAACCTGTTAGGAATAATTCAGGTAAGTGATTTCTTTGGGAAGGAGTGGATTTAATGACTTTCTGGAACACTTGCAAGTCTAAATATTACCAGTATAAAGGCTGACTTAAAACTTGTCTCCCCAAGATCTGGAAGTAACTCTGTGTGAGTTGACCTTTAACTAACCAAGGACAGCCTCCTACCCAAACACAGACTTTTTACCTCTGTTGTCCCTCAGACTCTCTGTTTTCAGACCATTTTTCTTCTCTTCCTATACTACAAACAGTTTCAGTTAGACTCACATTCAAAGCACAATACAATGAGATCTTAGTTTTTAGTTTTCAGTCCTGCCAAAATTAATATTTTATTTTCCTATATGGAATGAGAATTCCCTAAGATGTTAGGGAACACTTTTTAAAGTAGTAAAATCAACTTAATTTTAAAAAGTTGAATAAGGTGATCTGTAGGACTTAACTGCCTGGGATCATTTTTGTCTTGCTGAGTAAATTTGTCTAGCTTTCTGATAACTAAGTCATTATTTAGCATTTTTCTTGGATATATTTTTTTTTAAGTTTTGTGATTTCTATTATTTAGTTTATTTTTCTTTCAGTGAGAGAGTTTTTCTAGAGAATAATACATCTCAGTCAGTCAGAACTTGGTCAAAGCATAACCTGGTTATTTTTGGCCAGGAAGGCAAGAAGGTATGCAGTGGGCTTCCACATTCTGTTGTTTTAATGAGGGTATGATTTCCTGATCAGCTGAAGCATGTGGCTATTCACCATGCCACTGGCTGCAACCACATTTCCTGTAGCTATGTCCTGTGTTGAATGTGATAGCAGAGCCACCTGAGGGGTAACTGCTGTGTGGGAAGGAATGCTAGTTTTGACACATGGAAGAGAGCAAAAATATGTCTAAGAAGGGAGGGTACCTCTGTTCAGTTCCAGCAGAAGAGTAGACAGATCGTACTTGGGACATTGTATCCTGAGTCTTTTCGCAATGGATGGCTTCAGTGGCACATGCATCTGTGTGTGTATATTAGTGTATACAGTTATATACATACTTTACAGTGTGTATATATTTGTGTATGTATAAGTACTAATATGTATACTAGCATATATTTATGGTCATGGATGCATGCCTGATAGAAGCCACAGTAGTCTTTAAGTGGAATCGTATTTTTCGTACTGCTCATTATACAACTAGTGATCTTGATGTGAACTATTTCTAATCTTTATTGTATGAAAAGAAATAACCATTTCCCATCTTCTTAAGGGTGAAAAGAAGTTGAGAAAACTTAATGCAGTATTTCTAGATTGTGTAAAACAGAATGTGCTGTGCAAGTGGGGTAGTGCATGAAATGTGAACAAAATGGTTTGTCCTTATTAAAAAAAATTTACGGTTCAGTACTCACAAAATTATGATTTTAACTTTTTTGTTTAGTTCAAGGAAGAAATCTCTAAGCGTTTCAAGTCCCACACTGATCAGCTTGTGTTGATATTTGCTGGAAAAATTTTAAAAGATCAAGATACTTTGACTCAGCATGGAATTCATGATGGACTCACTGTTCACCTGGTTATCAAAACACAAAACAGGTAATCTTACTGATGAGTGATCTTCTATTTAACTCAAAGTATAAATACCCTAAAATTTGACTGAATCACTTGAATCAGCTTCATAGTCACAGTTAGTGCAGAATAACAGTCTGAAATTACAGAAATAACATTTCTTTGGGTTATTTTGTATTTTAATTGGATTCATGTTTCTAAATACAAGTCTCTTGCTTTTGTGTTATGTAGATTTTTGGGGTTTGTGCTGAGTGATGTCTGTGTTTTGGCTCCGTAGTTCTTGGATATCAGCGCTTACTATTCATAAAGATACATTGTGCGGCTTTTCTCTTCATGTGTGAAAACTTGCAGTGAATCCTTACCCACTGTTTTGGTAAAACAAAGAAAGAAATTTTTCATAAGGGAACTGCTTTAGTGGAACTAATTTATCCATCTGAACAGAAGGATGTGGATTTGAATACTTTTTTGCTTGTTTGTTTGGTGAGGCAATTTTAAAATGACAGTGAGAAAGTTGGATCAATTGAGCTGTGTCATCTGCATATTGCTTCCTGTGCAGTGTCCAGAAGGAAAAGGCTCAACTGAAAAATCCTTTCAGCAAATAGTGTTATATATCCTTCAACTGAATCTAGCTTGCTTAGTCAACAACACATTTGTTATTCTAGACAGAAGGTGGTGTTGCTGCTGTTCTAATTAAGTCTTTCCTGGTTGTGGTGAGGATCTCCTCTTGTGGGAAAATGTCAAATGATGAAGAAAAGAGTATGGAACTTAGGAGAGAAAAGAAGCGTGCTTTCCCTTTCTTGGCCTCACTAAGTCACAAAGTCCCATTAGTAACATTATCATTAAGTTCAGGGACCTGCTCAAATTGATGTTTTCCATTCTGTGCTCATGTCTTTGTGCGACTATCTTATGTGTCCTGGAGTCACGTCTCTGTTGAAACACTTTATAGTTCATTTCAGAGGATTCATAGAGTGGACCTACAATACCTATAAACACTGAAATACCAGTGCAAGTCTCTCATACCTTTTTTGCATTTTGTTTCTGGGCAGAGGAGCACCCATATACAATGCCACGTTTATGGTTTTGAGAGACTTTCTGATGTCCCTACATCTGTTCTATTGGCATTGCAATTCATCAATCAATTCCCTCTCCCACTTTTTAAAATAATTTTAGAAGAGTGTATTATCATTATCTTCAGTTTTAATCACGTTTCAGGTAAGTACAAACAAAAAAACACAGACCCTTTAAATGTATCTACTGCCTCATTTGAAGATAGGGTAATGTTTTCACTTTCAAATAGGAATCCTCATAGACCCCAACCAATCCTTGTTGGAAAAAGATCATTTTATTACTGCACTACATTTTCTGGAATGATACAGGCTTCTTGTTTAATCTTGTAACCTGACCTATGCAGTGTCAGAGTAGCAGTGAGTGATTGGCATTGGGGAGAGAAGATGCATTGAATTTCTGAATGTGAAGTTCTATGTTGACATCTGTAATTCGTTCACAAGCAACAGGAGGAAACAATGGCACAGTGGGTATAAAAGATGAGGTACACATTACAGGAATTTCAGTCAAAGACTTGAGACTGACAGACTTGACACTCAACTTATTATCTTGAGGGTTTATACCCCCAGTTTCCCCAGAAGCACTGTGCTGTGAGTTTTCAGTCTCATACTTTTCTGGTTTGGAACTTTTTTTGTCTGATAGATGAAGGCATACAGATGCTTTCTCTGTTGGAAAAACAAATAGGCTTCTATGCTTATTATTTTCCTTTTGCCTACAGAGAAAAGCTATATGAGTTTTCTAGACCAAAGGAAACGAAATATCTGTATCAGATGATTAACGGTCAGTATACAGACTGTAGTTTTCCTTACTGAAATTACAGCTGCTTGGATAATGGTAGTCATTTTGTGTTCAAAGTTCACAGTTGCTATTAAAGTTACAGAGTATTAATTCTTGTTCTTCTCAGGAGCCCAGAGTTTCACCCAGTGCCTAATGAATGTCAAGGCAGCTTATGCTAAAGCCAAGTAGCTCAGTATTCCCTTTTGTGGTTTGTTAGTGTGTGTCTGGAAAGTTTTTTCTAGAATGGGTTTTCATTCCACAGAATCTGTGTGTTCTGACAGTAAACAAGAAAGGAACACAAAATACGCAAATATGAATTCACAGGAATCACTATGGACTGAAGTTTTGGAAGAACTGTTAGATCTTGTGGACTTTTAATTAATTTCTCCTCCTTCATACCCAGAACATCACTAAGAACTTGAATGAGGTGATTTGGTCCCATGGCATCCTAATACCTTCATGAACTGGCATGAAGTGATTTATTTACCTCTTTACAAGAATGCTGGTCAAATCAGCAGGGTATACCAACAGATAGGCTACTTATAACTTAGTGTTGATGATGTAGTGAAAGAATATGAGAAGCGTGTGAAGTATTTCACTGCTGCTTTGGTTTCTGCCTGTGTTTTTGGTGGTTGACGTTCAGCCTGAGTTGGAGAACTCTTAAAAACCTCAGGAAAGCCTGTGGACCTGAGGCATCTCTTAGGCTTGGGTGTGTTTTGGGTTGTTTGTGTGTGGTTTTGTTTATTTGTGTTGTTTTGGGGAGGTTGTTTTCTTTCCATTTTTTGTTTTAGTGATGTCAGCACAGAATTTTATAGCAGTAAGGTACTCTGAGGTAAACTGAAGTATGACATTTAGTGTACTGGCAAATCCTCTAATCTTTGTGTGAGGTCTGAATTAATAATTTCTACAAGTTATTTTATTCTGTAGTTCTTCAGATACAGGCATTTATGAGATTTGATTGTTGAACCAGACTGGAGAACTGATTTGGGTTTCAAACTAGCCTCTTCTGAGTAAAGGCCAGGTTAGCTTTACACGAGCTGAGTTCCTTGATCTCTCTTACTATGTGGCAGCACCCATGTTTATGCCTCTGCACTAGAAAGGTGTGGTGAGTATATGATTTGGGCAGTCTTTAGTGCTTGTGCAAAATTAAGCTGGCTTTAAATTTGTGTAACTAAGTTTTTACCCTGTTCTTGAAGTCTTAAAGTTTATTGAGATTATGATATTTGTCTTCTAATGAAACAAGATATTAACTGAATTGTACACTCAGGAAGGCATCCTGTTAAAGAAGGGGCATGAAATAAGTCCAACATTAAATCTCGATAGGCTTTATTTCTTTAAATCTCAGGCATGTAATCAGTAGTATTTGAGTATAATGGAATAAGGCAAGGATCCGTAAAGCAGGCCAGGACAGAGAAAAAAAATCTGGCAGGCATCCTGGGAATAGGGCAAGAAGGTGGTAATGACTGCAGTGGTACCCCATCCATTTTCTTAGTGTTTCAAACTATTATTCTGAAAAGCTAATGACATTACAGATGCCTGAGAAAGATTTGTTACAGGAAACTATCTAGAAATAACAGTGTGAATTTTGAGAAAGAATAAAAATGTAAATTAAGATTCTCAAGTATGTTACTATCCCTGTCTTTAATGGCATAATTTAAATTAAGTTGTTAAACTTGCAATTTTAAAACTTGATTTTTTTAGATCACAAGACCACCCAGCTCAACAAGCAAACACCACTGGGAGTACTGCTACCACATCAACATCAAGCAGTAGTACCTCAACACCACCTTCAACAAATAGTAACCCTTTTGGCTTGGGTAAGAATATTTGTTAGGTAGTGTGGTGGGTATCTTCTCTTGGATTCAGGTAATTGTCCCTGAAGCTTTATTCTTTAAAAGCTTAAAAAAAAAAAAAAAAGGAGGGGGGGAACAAAACAACAACAAAAAACTCCAAAAAACAATCCCACCCCCAAGAACAACAAACAAACAAAACAACAAACAAAAGAGGCTGCTGTTTATTGACTTAAAATTACTACATTTCCATAATCAGTGGGATTTTTGGTTCATTCTTTTTCATCTCATTTGCTCTCAGGGGTTGTGGAAGAAATAGAATTGGAAAAGTTACTTTTTTAGCTGTGGACAGTTCTGTAAATAGACTGACTAGTGCCTTCTGAAATTTTTTTTGTTTGGACTCAGCAAAGGAGGGGAACCTGAAGCTTTTAGTTAGAGTAGGGAATATGAGTCATATTGAGAGATCTGTCTTTGTTATAGTCTAACCAAGAGGAGACAGATAAATTATTACATGTGCACTGGAAAGTGTTGCCAGGAATGAGGGCAACCCTAAGGCACCAAGAAACAGAATAACCCTTGTCTCGTAGCTGTGGAAAATGAGAAGAAAAGCTGTTAGAATTGTAACAAGCTTTATTTCAGTTTACTGGATTTTTAGTTGTCCTGCTGCTTAAAGAAGCAAACTTGTAGAGGGTAACTTCTGGGAAGCTTTGCTGAGATGGACTTTCCATTCATTGTCGTTTTTACGTGTGGGATATGGTCAAATATTTTATATTTAAGAAGAACCTGGATGTGTTTAGAAGTATACTAGAAGCTGAAAATTCAATTATATTTTTTTTCATCCTCTTAAAGGTGGCCTTGGAGGTTTGGCAGGTCTGAGTAGCCTGGGCTTAAATACATCAAACTTTTCAGAGTTACAAAGTCAGATGCAACGGCAACTTATGTCCAACCCAGAAATGATGGTTCAGATAATGGAAAATCCATTTGTTCAGAGCATGCTTTCAAATCCTGACCTGATGAGGCAGTTAATTATGGCTAACCCTCAAATGCAGCAACTGATACAAAGAAATCCAGAAATCAGTCACATGCTGAATAATCCAGATATAATGAGACAGGTATGTAGAAGGATCTCTAAGTTCATGACCTTTGATTATACACTAACTGTGAACAACAGAGCAAGAATTGGACATGCTTAGTTGAGTGCTTAAACATTCTTTAAGTATTTAGGCTTGTTAGAAAATCCATAAAAGGTCGTGGTAGATAACTTAGGTTTGTATTGCTAATTGTTAATGTCTGAAATAGATTGATAACTCAGAAAATATGCACTGTAGGTTTGAAAGACATTGAAGACTGTGTAATAATGTCTCCTGAGCTTAGAGATGGATGTCCTTCTGTGCACTTGAAGCCTTCTCTTGTCTAGCCAACAAGTTTACCAAAAGTAGTAATTCTCCAAAAAAATACATATTTTCATCTTATCTAACTGTGGGTACATCTGAGTGTTTTTACAATTAGATGGTATGTAAAATATGCTGTGTGGCAGAAGGTATCAAAACCCAAAGAGATGCTTTTGAAAATGTAGGTATTTATTTTAAAGTTCTTAGTGTAGACTTCCTGCCCTAATGGTGTTAGAAATGGTAGGAGTACATTGTGTTGAAAAGATGAAGAAAGCAAAGAATAGCTAATTCAAGTTTTTCTTCTCTTTAGCACTTCCTGGCCCAACCAACATAGTGACAGTTGTGGTAGAATGCTGGCTAAATATCTAATTCAGTCATCTTCCAATAAGCTGACATCTTGATTTGGCTTTACTTGTAATTTAAAACTGAATTAGCCAGTGCTAACTGATATACTGCCAAATGCTGACATTTTCACTTCAGAATTGATTTCTTATTAATACAGATTAAACATTCTGCTTCCCTAGACACTAGAACTTGCTAGGAACCCAGCAATGATGCAGGAAATGATGCGAAACCAAGACCGAGCCTTGAGCAACCTTGAAAGTATACCAGGAGGATACAATGCCTTGCGACGTATGTACACGGATATTCAGGAGCCAATGTTGAATGCAGCACAGGAACAGGTGATTAAAAACGCAAATGCCACTGGAAGTAATTTTTTTAACTAAAATCATGTAAGCAGTACAAATTTCCACATGCATACTTGACAAAACACTTGAAGCTTGAGGGCCACAAAGTGGTCTCAATGCTCTTTGAGAGGAAAAAATTTTAAAAATTATGTACTCTACTAAGCTTGAAGACACACAGATACTGCTTTGTGTGTTTGAGAAGCTATTTTAAAGTTAATGAATTTCTGTATTACTTAAAGTTGAATACCTTTTATTCTTTGCCTTTAAATTCTGAGGTCCAGGAGGTTGGTTTTTTTAAGGGTGTGTTTAGTAACTTGGAACCTAACATAGGAAGAAAATAAAGCCTTTGAAGCTGGAGACCAGTATGCAGAACACAGTCTTACTGTAATCAAAATACAAGTGCAGTTACAACACTGCTTTCAAATAGAAATGTGGGGTTTTTTTTGGGGGGGGGGGGGTTGTTTGTTTTGTTTTTTGGAGGTGCTGGTATCTCTTAATGTTGGTGTCTTTTCAGAAAGTTTACAATGAATTACTGTAGAATGGCGAATACAACTGATCGAGAACCATCAACAATTTCCTTCATGTGTAATTTTGGAAATATAACTTGCCATGTGTAGCAGACATAAAAATGGTTTGTTTTAGTAGATGATACATGTTTGCTTTCCTTCCTTTGTAGTTCGGAGGTAACCCATTTGCTTCTTTAGTAAGCAATGCATCAGCAGGAGGGGACAGTCAGCCATCTCGTACAGAAAACAGAGATCCTTTACCAAATCCCTGGGCGCCTCAGTCCAGCTCACAGACTTCCACAAGTACCAACAGCAGTGGTGAGAATGGTATCAGTAGTGGTGCTGAAAACAGCACTTCTGGCAGTACAGGACAGAGCTCAACTGTACCAAATTCGGGACCTGGACTAGGAGGTGTGTTTTGTTATTGCAGCTGTATATGTTTGCACATACTTTGGAGTTTAAAATTATTGTTTTGTTAGAGAGTTTTTGACTCGGAGTTTTTATTGCTGTTTACTTCCTTTTGAACTTTTGACTAGTATTAAAGTGCTTTGTAGAAAAACATGAAAAGTAAGTTAAGAGTAATAATACTACTTCTATTTTGCGTTAAAATAACAAAGGTAGGGAATCTCTAGATGAATAGTAGTATTTGTCCTGTTGGAGGCAAATGTGAGAACAGCTAATAATTCAGATAGTTAGTGGGACTGCTTGTTGGATACAGCCTCTGTCTGAACTTCTGGGGTAAATGCACCTGTGTAAGCAGAATCACATTGAGGTGTATTTCAGGGACCAAAACTCTTAGAAATTAAGCAGTTATAGGTAGTCTAACTTGTCTGGTAGTAGTGAGGTTGTTTACTAAAGTGGCCTTTTATTTTTTTTAAGCTGGTATGTTCAACACACCAGGAATGCAGAGCTTATTACAGCAGATAACAGAAAACCCACAACTTATGCAGAATATGTTGTCTGCACCCTATATGAGAAGTATGATGCAGTCATTAAGTCAGAATCCTGATCTTGCAGTACAGGTAAATGCATTTTGCATAGTAATACAGTGTGTGTATTGAAGTGTAAATAAAGAAGGAGAAGGAAAAAAAAAAAATCTATGATGGAATTCATTTTTCACTTGTGCCAACATCTCAAAAGCTGCTTGTACTGAATGGCCCAGTTTTTAATGTTAATTCCTAACTCACTGGAATTATTACCTACTTACATTTAATAACTCATAGTGAGCTTCTTTGGTCTGTAGGTGAACATCATGCTAAGCATATTTCTAAGATAACTTGTAAGTTTGTTACTTTTTGTAGAGCACTAAACTTGGATCCCAGCCTAACAACCAGTTAGACAAAACAAATGCTTTGGTTGTAAATTAAGGTAGATCTACCAGTAAATAAATATCCCTACTAGCTTGGAAGAAGTGATGGGAGCAGAGCTAGTGTCACATCTGTGTGTTAATCTGATTTTAACTTTTGTTAAATCTTTTGTGACTTGTGCTTACTGTAAAAATACAGATGTTGGTTTATGAATGGTATCATAAAAGTGCTTTCAAGTTTTACTTAAAGCAGTAATGTCCAAAGTCAAATCCTGAACTAAGTTGAGAAAAATATTTTCTGTATTAAATACTCACTTTAAACATATCCTTGACTTCAGGTGATGTTTACAGGGAAACTATCACTTAGATCTGTAGTGGAGGCTGAGCAGAAAAGGATTTTCTTGTATTACAAGTGAGGTTGTCTTGGCAAGTATCTGGTGATTCACTGACTTAAAAAAAAAACCCAACCAAACAAAACCAAAGCAACAACAGAAAGCAAAACCCCAACACACGCACAAAAAAAACCCCAAACCTCCCAACAAACCCTCCAGAAGAAGCCTCCAAAAGTACCAAACCCAAAAGCCCTGCAGTGTGTTCAGGCTGGTGGTTTGTAACAAGTTTTGGACAAAGAAGAGGTAGATGATTATTATTGTGAGGTTATTTTTATAGACTATTACTGTGTAAGTCGTCAACTTAAAGCCCCCTGTGGTTTTTACTGCTTGATCTTTGAAGTTAAATATTTTTGTCCCATAGATGATGTTGAATAATCCCTTATTTGCTGGAAATCCTCATCTTCAGGAGCAAATGAGACAACAACTTCCAACTTTCCTTCAGCAAGTAAGATGAGATACTAGCTGTTAATAAATGTCTGCAAGTCCATAAGCATTATTTTCAATAAACTGGTGCCTTTCTTTTGATTTGGCTAAAGGTAAATTCTTTAAAGTATTCCCTTTAGCTTTAGACAGCGAGTTAGAATGTCCCCGATTCTTGCTTAATGTCTCCATCCCTTTCAAAAATTAAACCTGAATTTTAGTGGATATTTTTCTCTGTGGCTAACACAACTGCTTAGATTTGCACTTGCTTCTTTGCTTGGAAGGAATAACTGTTCTTACTGTGCACCATCCAGAAAACACCTGTTAGCAACATAATTTCTTTTACAAGTTAAAAAGATCAGTACTTTTCTCACTACTAGAGAAAAATTTTGCTATGCTTTTCTTATACATCTTCAAACCTACCTTAAATATATGGGAAGGAGATCTTACAGCGTACCTTGAAAGATCCAAGTCATTAGCTAATGCAAAAGAATGTATTCTGAAATTCTTTTTCCTGTAAAAAAATTACCCTCTCTTAACAACATTATACTGGTGTCCCAGGTATCTGCTTGGTGTTAGCTGCTGTGGTGTGTAGTAGTACCATGTTCCCGAAATTGGAGCAAACAACACTTTTTTAGGAATTGAAAACTTAATCCACTGCACGAGTTCTATCATTAGAGAGTCTTTGCAAATGAGACTAAACTTGCGTTGACGAGATCTGATTGCACAGATGTGGTTTTATAAGTAATGAACACACGCAGGAAGTACAGTAGCAAGATCAGTGTTCAGAAGAAAGGGTTGAAATTGTTTCAACCATGGGAATGGCTGTAGTGTTTCATAATGCTGGTGCTTTCTCATGACTCAGTAGTATCTGAGGAGCTAGTACCACATCTACGTTTTGAAATATGTGAATAATGAAGGCACAGTAGGAATAATTTGTTTCATCTGGGTATCTCCTGTCACTATCACCTTGAGGTTTATCTGCACAGATAGCTTTCTCTTATATTCACTGTATTAGGACAGATGATCAGCAGCATTAGCAGGTGAAGTGAAGAAATATCTGGGTATTCTCAAATTGTTAACAGTATTTCAGGTACTTCCTTGCTTATCTACTGGCGATGTTGTTATGAGATTGAATGACAGAAACCATGGAATGTTCCCCTCTATAATGGAAGGTATCTTTTGCAAGAAAGGGCAGTTTCCCAGCAGAACTAGGAAAGAATTGCTGCTGCTTAACAGCTGGAACTAATAACATTAATAGAGACAAGATCCAAGTCACCTAAGTTCTTTGAGAATTGTTGGGTGCCATTTCTGTAGAGCAGCTCCAAACATCTGACAGCAAATGGTCATACTTTCTTAAAGTACTTGCAGCAGCTTACTTTGGACAACAAAAAATGTTTTCTTCTTTAAAAATTGAGTAAACTTTGCCAGCCATATATTTAGTTACTCTCTTTTAGCTATCATGAAGATAAAAATCCAAGAGATGTAGAATATTAACAACTTGCTGTGCTTAAGTCTCATTAGGCAGCCATATTCCTGAGCAGAGTTCTTAATGTCCTATTCTGCAATTCTGCTCTGCACCAGAGGAAGTTTGGCCTCAATCTGTGATTTCTGTGTGAATCAAAACACATTTTTGAAGCAGAGGAAATTTGGTCTATGTGTCAAGTGAAGGCTGAGAAGATTAATAAGCCTGTTCGTTTTTTGAAGTAGGTGTAGCTACTAACACTGTGTTACTTGTGACTGAAACACATGACTTTTCACTTACCTGTGGTATCTCCAAGTAAAGGTGGACATAGACCTTTGTTTTTGTACCTGTCATGGTTTAAGCCCCACACAGCTGCTCACTCACACTGCCACTGTGGCAGAATGGGAGAGAGAACTGGAAAAGTGAGAAGACTCACAGGCTGAGATAAAGACAGTTTAATTCTTAAAGTAGAAGCCACACACACACACAAGCAAACTAAAACAAGGAATTAATTTACCACTTTCCATAGACTGGCAGGTGTGTTCGGCCTTCTCCAGGAAAGCGCAGGGCTCCATCACATGTAATGGTTACTTGGCAAGACAAACATCATCACTCTGTATGTGTCCCCTCCATTTCTTCTTCCTTCAACTTTATATGCTGAGCATGACATCATATGGTATGCAGTATCTTTGTGGTCAGCTGTCCTGGCTGTGTCCTCTCCAGACTTCCCTGCATTATCAGCACTGTTTCCAGCACAAAGCACAAGTCCAAAATGTTGCCCCTTACCAGCTACTGTGAAGGAGATGGATACCCCAGCCAAAACCAGCACAAAGTTACAGTAGAGTGAGAGCTCTTGAATACTGCACACTGACTTGCTAGTATGTTCTGCATTGTATCTGTTGGCATTTCTTCAGGCTGCGAGGGTACTGCAGATAAGAAGACTTGCACAAATAGTCAGAATCAACTGTTGTGGTCTGAATTTAGCTAGGAATAAGATTTTGTTTTGTTTTTCTCAGATAGCTATTGGTCAAGTTTCATTGTGTTCACCATTGTTGCTTAGTATGATACAGGAAACTAATTGTAGGATGATGTGGGACTAATACAGTCCTATGGCTTTGAAAGATGATGAAGTCTTATAGAAGAGGTAATGAAAAATGCTTTACCATGTGTACTTCTCATTTGAAAGGATTTGTTCCCATCTAGAGAGTTCGTTAATTACCTCCTATGAAAGTTTCCTCAAAAAAAAAAAATACTGGGAGTATTTCATGTAAATATTCAAACATAGTTGAAAAACAAGTTTGAAATGGTTGGATTCTATAAAACATCTAGTGATAAATATTTAACTTTTAACATCTGCATATGATTGTTTCTCTTTTTTTTTCCTTAGATGCAGAACCCTGACACGTTATCAGCCATGTCAAACCCTAGAGCCATGCAGGCTTTGCTACAGATTCAGCAGGGCTTGCAGACACTAGCAACAGAAGCGCCAGGGCTTATACCAGGGTAAGGGTCAATCTTAGAAATTTAGGCAATAAATTTTTCTCTTGTGTGATGTTGTTCATTCTTTTTACTGTATTTTATTGAGGATGACGACTCCTGTGTTTTTTTTAGTTTTACTAAACTTGGTTTAGAATCTGTCACATTTTGCCTGCCATGCACTTCTAAACAGTGATGGCTCTGGTCTTTATATTAGTACTTTACTTAAATTGTCATCAGCTATTTTACAGGATTTTTATATAAATTAATTATATAAATGAGTAATTATATAAATGAGAAGAAATAAGCTAGTATTTATTATTCAACTGGTGTGTTTCTTTTTCTGTCATTTATGCAGATTTAATCCTGGTTTAGGTGGATTGGGAAGCACTGGAGCTCCTACAGGGTCTACTGTATCTAGTTCCATTCCCAGTGAAAATACAAGTCCAGCATCAGGAACTGCTGAACCTGGTCACCAGCAGTTTGTCCAGCAAATGTTGCAGGCACTTGCTGGTGCAAATGCTCAGGTGAAGTACATAATTATATTCTAGAATTTTTACATTATTTTTTCATTATAAACCCTTAGAAAGGAGGCTGATAGTTGAGGGGATAGCTCCCAGGGTGCTTATGGTGAAAGGAGAGAAGAGCCTTAAAAGTGGTATTGCAGCTGTGAAAGTAAATGCTGGAAAAACATAAAATTTGAGTAAAAGTGCCCTCTGGACAGTTGACTTTTATACACTCATCTTCATACCCTCGAGTTTCTGAAATGCTTGGGGAAAATTGAGGCATATTGAGGAGATCAGATTTCACTTTGCTTGTACCGCTGGCTGTTACTCTCTTGCTGTAACAGGCTTGCGTCCCACACTTTGCAATAGCAACTCTCTTGACTGCAAACTGAATTTGTTGTACGGCTTTGCTGGCATCCTGCAGGTCCAGACTGAATGCATTTTGTTAACATACTGAGGGGGATTAAAGGTTTTTGGAGAGTTATGGAAGTCAAGCAAAGGTGGCAGCTTTTTCTGTAGTTGTAGGGCAGTGAGCAAGACTGGCTTTAAAGGAGACAGACTGTTAACTCTCAGAAGTGCTGTGTGAAACAACGCTCTTACACTGTAGTAGTTACACAGTGTAATGGCAGACTGCTGGTGGAAGGGGCAGTCCTGCTTTTTCCTGCTCTCTTGCTACAGAGTGAACGAGTTCAGCCTGCTGATGTGACAGACTTTTGTCTGTTGTTATCTAACAACGAGAAAGTGTTGGTGGGTGTCACAGCAGGAACCAGTATTCTTGTACATTTCCACTTATGCTGTCAGACACTACTGAGTCAACTTTCTGTTTAGTTTTGCTTCGGGGAAGCAGGTGGGAGACAGTTCTCAAGAAATTTCAGATTTTAATCTTCAGATTTTACGTTTTTACACTGTATTGCTTTGGAACCATATGCAGATTTTAAATACTAGTAGTAATTTCTTGATATTGAAACTGTTGAATTAGAACAAAAGGAAAATCGGCAGTAGCTGCACATATTTTGTCTTGGTGTCTAAACTGACTCATTGATTAAAAAAAAAGACTGCTTAATACTACTCCAGCATATTATTTTCCAGTAATTGTTCAGATTGAAAAGACTCTTCCATCCAAACCTATGAATTGAAGATCATACCACTGAAATCATGCAGATTTTTGCCATGAGGTTTTGTGGGCAGTGTGATCCCGTAAAGCACAGCTGTCAGTTTGCCTTAAACTGAAGCTGTCTAGCAATTAGACTTTTGGTAATTTTAGTCAACAAATACTCAGGGCATTAAAAATAGATGATTTTTATGTCAAGGAAAAAAAAGCATGTGATATTTACCATTGTCAATAGTGACATCATAATCCTTGCTATTCGACATTACTAGGTTGAACTCTTTCATTTAAAAACCAACCACCTGATATGCCTATCTTTAAGAAACTTCATGGGACATAAGTTTACCTAACATAATTTTAATGTTTTTTTATAAAACAAGCAGTTTTCCTGTAGTTCAAGAACATCATGTAAGTGTAGGTACTCTTAAAATTTGAAGTTGCTTTGACTTACTAAAAAAAATAATTCAGTTGTGAATGGAACTTATGTCAATGAGTACATAGTTTAGGATTTTGAAAAAGATGTAATCAGAAATTAGTAAAGACGTAGTGGTGCAGAGCCAACTATGTATAAATCCTGTACTTAGGTACTTGTGTGTTTCACTTCTATAACTTGAAACTTTGTTTTTAGCAGTTACAAAATCCAGAAGTTCGATTTCAGCAACAACTGGAGCAGCTGAGTGCAATGGGCTTTCTGAACCGTGAAGCAAACTTACAAGCGCTAATAGCAACAGGAGGAGATATCAATGCAGCTATTGAAAGGCTCCTTGGCTCTCAGCCTTCATAGCAGCGTTTCTTTAACTTGAAAAAATGTAATTTATTTTTGATAACAGCTCCTAAATCTTTAAAATATTTGCTTTATTTCATTCTGACTCTTAGGATTGTCTTGTTATAACTAAAATTGGTCTGATGCATTTTAAGGTGGAGTGCAGTAGCATTCCTCAAACACTGGGAATCGATGCATTTTCACTCTATTGCATGCATCACACTTCTTTTGTTCTGCGTTATTTGTGATTTCTTTTGAAACGACATCAGCTTTCACAGTTGGGTGAACAGGTTTTGTCTGACCAACAACTGTCCAGTTTATTTACTACAAAAACATTAGCCTTCAGTAGTAATTTATGTAGAATACAAATTTAAAAAGAAACAAATTAATTGACGCTACAATTTGTGGGTACCAATACTGCTTATTGTGATTTAGCATGGTTTTTTTTTTTTGCTAGCAAAATGCTGTAAGATTTTTACCACTTGAGTAATATACCATTTTTGCTTTAATTTGTATAAAGTATAAACACAATATATACA
>JAAGNO010020703.1:5566-38298 GCA_033439905.1 Ceryle rudis | reverse complement strand
GGAACCTTTCAAGGTCATCCAGTCCAACCCCCCCGCAGGGAGCAGGGCCACCTGCACCCAGAGCAGGGTGCTCAGAGCCCTGGCCAAGCTCCCCTGCAATGGGGCCAGGGATGGGGCATCAACCAAGTTCTCCATTTCTTCTGGTCTTGGTCTGATTTGTCTACTTAGAATGGGGGCAGAAAGCTTTATTTTATTGCAAGTTGTGCTATTAGCACCATCAGCTTTTGACCTCCCAAAGATCCAGGAAGAAATAATTTATCTGTCAGAAGCTGGAAAATATTTCCCTTCACTTGCAATAAATGGGGGAAGCTGCCTGGATTCAGAACCTGTGGAGCATCTGATGAGAGGGAGCTACAAGCAACACTGATGCCACGTGGTGACAGTCCACTCATTTTTTTAAATGCAATTGTACTTTTGAGGAGTAAAACTGGTGGGATTTTCTCAGATTCTTGGAGAGATATGCAGGATCTATTTTCCTTAGATGGGAAATCTAAGTTGTCTCGGTCGTTTCCACTAAATACATTCAGGCATTTCATAATTAATTTCTTATAAGAAAAAAAAAAAAAAATTCTAAATGTTAAGTGGTTTACAATTACAAAAACGTATTATTTGATTTTCTATCAATAATTTAACTGCTGGTAGTTTTAATTTCACACGCTATCAAGTTCTCTTGTAACACACAGAATCTGCATCTTAATATATTATGCGCAAGGAAAAATGCCATAAATTACATCTGTACAGTTATATGAATTGTTTAAGGCTGCTCTGCTCACTGTTGTATTAATTTTATTTCTGACTTCTCCTCTACCCAAAACAATAAAATATCTTTACACACTTCACTCTGGCCTTAATTAAGTCCCAGTGCTGTGGAATGAGCTAACAACTTCCTAGTGGGCATGGAGACCCAAAATGCCAAGAGGAGCCACTGAAGCTCTCAGGAGGGAGATGGGTGGGACCTCTGATTGTTTTAGTATCTTTCTGCATCAATTACATCATTTCCATGTCCATATGCTTCTGTAGCCTGAGAGGGAACCTGAGTGTTTTGCCCTGTTATGGAAGATCTGAATTTCTCCTGTTGATTTTGATGGGCACCAGATGAGGGCTGAAAGCCCCGTGCTTCTGCTTACTTAGGCAAACTGGTAAAGGAGATGCCTTCTCATTGCTTTCTGCACCCATCTGAGGTTAGTCAAAGTCTATTTTTCCCCTCTTTACTGATGGAAAGCTCATTCGTTTACTTGTGTGTTTCTCCATCTCCCACAATTGCTAAAAGCAGCTGAGGGCTCCCGTAATTTCCACCAAAGCAAGTGAGAATCACTTCACTCAACTATATCCCCACAGGTATTATTTTGAAGCCCATACATCTTTAGATACCAATCTCCCCTGACCCAGGTACATTTTTTATGCTAGCAAGAGAAGAACAATGAAAGACAGAATTATTCATGCCCGTGTTCTTATTTGAACAATAATCAGGAAAACAAATCACAGCCATAATCTCAGAATGCCAGGGCTTCGTGTATCGTACCTCATGCAAACATGGTGCTCTCCAAAAGAAAGAAAGAAAGAAAGAAAAAAAAAAAAGAAATCAAGATCCTAAGGATCATTTGCCTTGAAATTTATTAAGTGTGACTACAACAGTTGCTATGAATATACATCACATAAATGCATGGGTTTATAGAGTTCATGAATTGGGCAACGGTTCTTCATCACTCAACATCAGAACTGCCAAGGAACAGCAGCCAGCATGATTCTGCAAAGCCATGAGAATGGAGGAAGACTTTGCTGAGTACAGCAGGAATCTGCACTGCAGTTGGGGATAGAATCACGGATGGGTTTGGGTGGGAAGAGACATTTAAAGGTCACCTAGTCTAGCTGGGGTTGTAAAATACACCAGTTCTGTAGAATAACTGGGTAGTCATGAGCAATCAATGCAGAATGTGACCATGGACGGTAAGAGCTTTCCAAGCTGCTGAAATCCATCACGGATTTGGAGCTGCAACAGATACATCAGGAGCAATAGTCAAGTCCCAGAGAAAACACAACTAGCTTTGCAAAAGAGGAATAGTTCTTGTATTGCCCAGCTGAAACATGGGAAAAAAAAAAAAAAGAAAAGCATCAGAACAGCAAATTTCTTTCCCACTAAATCCATAAAGACAAAGATTCAAATACTGAAGCTGCCAAAAGCTATTAGTACAAGTGTTGGCTCTGTACTATTGCGTTAAATGTTGGGGAAACAGTTTACAACTCAAAAAATAAAAAGCCAGGCGAACTGCTGATTGTCCAGTAGAAGTGGCAAGGGGTGACCTGCAAGGACACTCTGGCACTTGACCCTTTTTTGGAGCAACGCAATCTTCTCGGCAGTAGCAAAGCTGGTCCATTGAGATAAGGGTGTGGGGGGGTTGCTAGTGCATTAATTACGTCTGAAGAGCATTTAATTGCATAAAATAATTTAGCCTGTGATTATTTCTCTTAAAAGCCTGGATAGAACTTACATAATCCAGCAGGTACATTTTTAAATGAGTGAGATACACACAAAGAAATTCAGGAAGAAAATCAAGTTCCCTTGCCCGGCACCTCCATCCCAGAAGCTGAGGCTGTGCAGTGGTTAACTGGCTTGTGATGTTCTCAAACTACATCTCCACATGTTTTTAAGTGAACAGAAATCAAAAGAAGTTTGATGTCTTAATTTAATTCTTTAAATTTTGGGCTAATCATTCAAGTAAAAAAAGAAAAGAATAACACTGTGGAAAGTGTTGGTTCTTAACATGGGCTGGACTCCAGAGAAGGGGATGGCATTTGGATCATTGATAGAAGAAGGTGGAGGTAGCAATGGGGCCATTCACAGAGATCAAAAGTGGTCAAGAGAGTGTTAAAGCAAAAGAAAAGTGGAAAAATACAAAATAAAACCAGAGTTGGAAGCTTCTTGAAAGACACTGAAAAGAAATGTCTGGGTGTTTTGAAGAGTAAAATGAAGTGAGCAATAATGTGACTGACAAGAGCTGGTCTCCTGAGGATCAGACAAACAAAAAACAAATGAAGCAAACAAACAAATCAATTTTTCCTTCCTTGCCTTTTCTAAATCCAGACCCAAACCTTTCTATGGTTAGTCTGAGCAAGCCAAGAATCAAGAACTACAGGAGGGGAAAATGGAGCTCTGTTTTTCTGGCAGTACCTCTAGAAATGTACAATTTGGGTGTAACTTTACATTAAGAAGTGACTCAAGATCAAAAGCCAAGAGCTCAGTCTACTAAAGTTCAGCTGAACTGGGTTTTGAGGTCGGGATTATCAAAGGTATTTTGGGAGACTGGGTTTTGCCGTCAAACTTGGATCTATCAGCACTGCAGACTGAGGACAGACAGAAAAGGAGAATTATGCACAAGAAGTCTGGGTCTCTAGATCCTTCACCTTCACATTCTGTTCTTTATTTGTCATTTGTGAGTGGGTGCATGTGAATGAAAGTTATTTTGGGGAGATCTTTGAGACTGGCTGCTCCCCAGTGGAGCCCATCAGCACTAATTCCCATGCAAGCCTCAGTGTTCAAAGAGTTTTCATTATTATTCATCAATCACTATCCATCATCTATCTTCTTGTTTAAAAATATTTTCCTTATTTATTCAGAGAGAAAGGAAGAAAAAAAAAAAAAAGCCCTAAAAATTAATGTTACTGGTGACACCTCATAAAGCCTAAATAATGAATAGCTCTGCAAACCACCCCAGGCAGAAAAGGCAGCTTTCGAAGGTCTGCAACACAAGCACACAACAAGTGAAGGTTGGTATGGATTCTTCTTAAATGCTTTAGAGGGGCAAAAACCCATGAGCAGGTTTTATAGCAAATAATTTCCCTCCCCTCAAAGATGAGACCTCTTAAAAAGAAGGTTTCCCTCCTGTTCACAGCTTCTACTCAGGTTAGAAATATTGAAAGAGCTTTGGTCATCATTTTTCAAGAGCCCCCATAGTCACCAAAAATAAAATAAATAGAAGGATATTTAGATAAACAAAAGAACAGCAAAAAGCAGACCGGAATTCTTTATCCATTCCTTACATGTGCAGGTCTCAACGAGGCAACGGAATTAATTTGACTGAAAAGATTAATGAGGTACAAAATGAATTGATGCGACTCAGACTTCACATTAGGCAGCATCAGAGTTGAGGGTGATAAGTTACTGCTGACAGGCTCATATAAGTTGGAGAGCTTGAAGGGGCAGGTACATATTACCCTCAACTGTATCTTGCAAAAACAAACTGAAAGTTTTAATACCGTTTCTGTTTCTCACTAAGAAAGAAAATAGGTTTTGCTAAAAGAAATTCAATAAGACAAGTAAGGTGAAATTAAATAAAAAACCATTTCTGATAAATAAGATACTAACTGGGCTTGGCAGCCTGGGGTGGGGGGGTTTCTCCTCTGTGTTGGGGGTGGTTTGGTTTTTATCTAAACTGGAATTGCACCAAGTATCGTATTGAAAACCAGGAAATGGGTCAAAAGAGGAGTCAAACGGGTCAACATTTCTCAAATCTTTTCCATTTTTAATGGTCAGTTTAGGTTAAGGAAGATTTAGTTGATAGAGGTTAAAGCTCTTTGTTGTATTTTTGACGTCACTCGAAGCTGAACGTTCCTGAGAGTCCCTGTAAAACAGAGACGGGGTAACAAAACTATTTCCTTTCAAAATGTTCGGCACAACCTGTTTCTATTTCACTGGTGGAAATTTCAACTGCAATAGCTCTAGAGGAACAACACAACCAGAGGTGGTAGAACTTTAAAAGGCTGTAAGGTCACCTAACCTCCTGCCTAAAAGTTGATTTAATTTCTTAAAAGGGAGTTTCAAATAAACTAAAAAAAAACCCAAACCAACCAACCAAACCCCAAAGCCTCCAGGGAAGGAGAGAGAATCTGCACAAGGCATATTTACACCCAGCAAAGAACCCAGGAGTTATCTTTGGACAAATCGCCATTATTTACAAAGAAGCTCCACGTAGATTTTCTGCAGACCAGTTGCCATTGTACTGAAGGAATGTGGCACGGAAATCTTCAGTGGCAAGTATCCCTACCCATACCTCATTAGTTGTCAGGGATTGGTAGGATTTCCAAACCATCTTAAGGAATTCTGGGGGTCACTAGCCCATACATAAATAGAAGAAGAGCTTAAAAGTCAGAGATGCACTTGAACACCTCATTTCTCCTCTTAAGAATAAGCATAAAAACATCAAAAAGCAAATATTTAAGTACTTCTCACAGAAAATCTTTTTTTTTCTTCTTACGGATTTGGATATTTTTGTTACATTTCTAGAGGAAATGAAAGGAAAAAAGCTGTCAAATTTGATTGAACACCAGGCTAAAAGTCAGAACTAAGTGTAAGTTATGCTTCTTTTACAATCAATGGGAAGAAATTGGTACTGCCAGAGGGTAAATGGGGTGGACAACTGTAGATGACCTGCCCTCCCCACACGCCTGGTTTCTTACACCGACTGTAAAATGAGCAGAGTGTGAAGAGACAACACAAAACCACCTAAAATACCCAGAGTCAGATTAAATCTTCAAGTTATTCACACCATTCTGTTACTCCGTGGTACAAAAGAGCCTCTTGCTTTCAAAACTTCACTGTTGCCAGAACGTGATATCCTAAATTTCAATGCTAAAATTTTGGTCCAGGCTGCAGAGAAATGGCCATCTTTAATCCTGCCTCCCCAGCAAAACCAGCCTGTTCATGGCATGTGATGTGTGTTTTGGTAGGTTACGTCTGTAGCAGAGTCTGGAAAGCAAAGCTTTGGGCTCTGGGAAGTCAGGATGGTAGATACCGTGTTCTCTTCCTTCTCTGCTTTACGCCTTCTCCACAATTATCTAGAGCTCAGAACACTGTAAAAAGGAGGGTAAAGATAAAGAGAGTCCCAGGCTGCTTATAATTCCATGGGCATTCCCTTGCAATTCGGTACAGATAACAGCAGATGGACACAACAATTACCAAGGCTCACTAACATGTATAAATTCTGACCAAAGAAGGTTTTTACACTATTTTCCGAGCCCTCCGTGTCTAAATGTATGTAATTCTGTTGCAAGAGAGAGTTGTGGCTGGTCCAAAGCCATATGCACACAAACTCAAAAGGTAGTACCTTCTGCTTACTTGCAGTAAGTATATTTAGATTTTTTTCCTGCATAAGGTAGTTGGGTATCTATCAAATTCAGCAGCTTTTCTAGATTTCCATCTGCACACCGACATTTTCTACCCTCCATTCCCCTACTGAGAGGCTCAGCAGTGACAAGCAATGGACACAGGCCCTGCTTTAAAATACCTTTTTTCTTCTCATTAAAGGAAAACCCAGAAGCATTCCAATCTTTTTACATTTTCACCTAAACATCTGTTACCTCACGCAGCTGCTCGCGATAACTTTTTACTCTGTGTTTGAAGCCTCTGTACAAAGAAAACATTAAATACTACAGGCAAAGGCAGAATTAGAGTTGCTGAGATTGGAAGAGACCTCTGGAGAACATCTGGTTCAACACCCTCTGCTCCCCCAGCTCAAAGCAGGGTCAAGCACAGCAGGTTGCTCAGGGCTTCCTAGCTCATGTTTTACATCCTAAGGCACCAAAAACATGTGAATCACTTAATTACTGCTCCTCCAATACGGTTAAGAAAGGCAAAGTCACAGCTGCCAGACTTCAGGTTGTATTTATGCTGTTTCTGAAGGTTTCTAGCTGTTCACAAATCGAGAAAGCTTTCAGTCCTCTGATGGAGGTGATGAGATCTTTGCTAAGTACTGTCAACCAGCAGCTGCATTCACTGCAGCTCTCCAGTGACTTGAGTAAGAATGAACCATTTCAAGGAATCTGGATGAGCTGCATCTCTTCTCTAGACTGGGACACCCAGGTCAGCCCATGAGCTATCTAGAAAAAGAAAAAAAAAAAAAAAAAAGAAGAGATTGTTAGAAAGTTAATTAAGTAGAGAAGAAATGTGCTGTATTCTATGCAGAACTCATCTTTCTTAGTAGCTTCAGACACATTTATATAGATGCACACAGAAGAAACTCATAAGAAATCATTCTAAAAAATAAAACTTGATTTCTATTCTCATCAGTGTCCTGCAAAAGAAAGAACTGTGCAAACAAGCATCTGCATTCCTAGATAATAAAGAACATTCCCCAGATCTTTTTGCTACAGTTCCAGTAATGGAGGGTTACTGGAACATGGAACTGTTGAACTCCCTGTGTCTATTCCAGGAAATCAACTGTCTCCAGGCACGGGAACTTAATTGCCCATATGGTTAAGCGTTGGCACGGTCCCTGGCTCAGCTCTATCCAAGGCCAACGACCAGGCTTCCAAAAACGAATATCCAGGCATAATCAGGGAGTTTGGGTCAGCCAAGGAGCATTCCCAACACACAGCTTCCATGGAGCCGTCTTCTTTTGCAGGCCAGAGGGTTTCCCAGCATGGCTGTGTGCTGTTCCACACCACCTGGCCAAAGACCAGGACCAGAGGGTGGTTTCAAGCACTTTTAGTTTGCTGGTGTAGACGTAACATGGACTTTGGACATTTTAGCTCTATAATCTAGTTGTGCAGGTTGGGGTGAGAAGTGGCTCCTCTATGCTTTTTCAGTTGTTCAAGACTATTAAAAGTGGATCTCCTATGGAAAATTGGACTGGCAGTTTAGATTCGTGGCATGAACATCTCCTTGCTTTGCAAGGAAAGGTCCAAAATTCATAAATATGTCACAAAAACACAGTCATTAATAGCACACCTCAGACTAACTGGTGACTTACCTACCTGGAACAACCTCTCAGTATCTCCAATGATCAATTTGTATTTACTCTTTGCTGACAATCAAGGATCTTTAAAATCACCAAAAATGATCTTTTCAGAACACGGGGAAAAAAATAGCTGATGATTACGCTACTCTGCGACAAAGAAACTGATGTAAATACAAGTTACTACCCAAAAATGGCCTGTAGTAGAAAGCTCCTCTATATTTCTTTGTTTACCATGGAAACTAGGAGAGGAAAAACTTCATATTTTGGAAGAAACACTAAAGAAAAGCACCTTGAATTGAAATGGCAAAGCTAATTGGTCACTAGCTTTGCGAGATGGTTTGTTAACCTTCATCTAAACACGCAAACATAACAAAATATTTTGATTTTAAAGGTTTGGGTTTTTTGGGTTTGGGTTTGTGGGGTTTTTTTTTTCCTTCAAATCTCAATTTACCAAAACTATTTGGAACAAGAGTATCTATTTTTAAAAACCTAATTACCTCCATTTCTCCGAGGGAAAAATAGCAGTTGCAGAACTAAGTAATTATTTAGAAGTACTTTTATTCCTTCTAACAAATGGAAAACTGTGCAGCTTTTATTTTTACATCCAAAATTACCTTAAAACTTGTGTCTGAATTTAAGCAATTAGGAATCTGTGCATTTCCTCTACATCTGTGGACTGCAGCACTGGAAACATTTTGGAAAGGCTGACTGCCATTCTTAGTAATTAACAGTATTTCCAAAGCAACTATCTTGCAATTCCCCTCGTTATTCCCAATTAATCAGCTCCTCAGATTCTATGTTCCACCCAGCTCACCCACCCTGAAGTTAGCAGGGGATCCACACATCTGCAAAGCAAACGTGGAAGGAGGTTCAGTGATATTTGCAGAAAGACCTTCCAGGTGGTCTTTCTCTCCCAGCGGTGAGGAGCCTGAGGTTAAAAACAAACTCCCAATGCTGTGGGAGCATTTGGTTTCTAATTAAGCATTTTTCTTTCTGCAGAGGCCTCTGATGTAGCAGATCAGGCTGAGCAGAGTAGTCCCAAGTAGCGGCTCTGCAGGGATGGGAGTCTGGCACATGTTTGTTGCCAAAACGAAGGCTCAGATTTATGTCATCTTAGCTCACACAGCTTCAAAATAACTCCCCTACTCCCATCAGCTCTAATGCATGTTAACAAGAACCTCGTGTAGTTCAACAAGGGCGAGTGTAAGGTTTTGCACGTGGGAAAACATAACCCAGGAGAACAGCACAGGCTGGGGTCTACTTGGCTGGGGAGCAGCCCTGTGGAAAGGGTCCGGCCAAGAGGTTGCTGGGTTGCGTCAAAGGTATCACCAGCAGAGATGAAGAGTCATTATGCCACTCTACACAGTTCTGGTCAGGCAGTGTTCGGTTTTGGCCCCCACTATACAAAAAAAAAAGATGTGGACAGGTCCAAAGAAAGGCCATGATGACGACCCAAGGACTGGGAAGCTGTCATAAGGAGAGGCTGAGAGAACTGGGTTTGTTCAGTCTTGAGAAAAGATGGTTCAGGGGAGACCTTCTCACCATGTTCCAGTACTTAAAGGGTGGCTACCAAGAAGGCAGAGACTCCCTTTGTACAAGGAGTCATAAGGAAAAGACATAGGGCAATAGGTACAAGCTACTCCTGGGGAAATTCCGATAGGACACAGGAGGAAGATATTTTTACAATGAGAACAATCAACCGCTGGAATCATCTCTCCAAGGAAGTCATGGTGTCCCCAGCACTGGACACTTTTAAGGCTCATCTGGACAGGGTGTTGAGGTCATCTTGTCTAGGCCAGGCTTTAGCCAAGAAAGGTTGGACCAAGTGATCCTTGAGGTCTTTTCCAACCTGGCATTCTATGTTTCTATGTCTGCACTGCTGTTAGCCACAGTACTTCATTCAAGGCATTTGCTTTTTAATCCATATTTTTCTTCCTTCAGAGCTGCTGGGAGCTTCTTGCTATCCATGCATGCAGCCGGCTCAGACCACGTGCAATCAGAGAAGCCAACCTGAACACCCATTCCTTCCCAGAGTCTATAATTTCCACTGTAACTGGTTTCCCAACAGAAAGGAACACACAATACACACACAGAGACATAGAGCATCTCATAACCAGTTGCTGTAGGCCAGTAGATGGGTCCCAGATTCTGTTCTCAGCTGCCAGATGACATTCAGCAAATAACATTGCTTGTCTAGGTATCATTTCTCTGTTTGTACAGCAGTACTCTCTGCTGGAAAATACACTGAGCTATACGGTTGAAAAGTGCAAGAACTAAGTGATTATTTATTAGATATGTTCGTACTGGGATGATGTTGCTTCCAGCATCATATAAACCACAACTGTCTTAAAGAGACTATTATTTTTGCATGGTGATGGTCTTTGGGCTGTAAACATCCAGCATGTACAACACAGGCTCAGTGGGAGCAAGAAATGCCATAGGGAAAGTAGAACATGCAAATTATTAAACAAGAAAGAAGGAAGACTTAATACAGAGGTTGTCTAAGTGACAGACTGTCTCCTCTGCATGAAGATACTCCAATTCCCAGTTGCTTAGAGAAAAACAACCCTTAAAGCTTATTTTCATCAACTAAAAGTAAATATAATCTCCTATTCTGCTTTGTCACTCCAGCAGAGCTCATGTCCATTATGCCAGCAAATGGAGCTCTCTACCTATACAAATCAACCCACACAGGGAGAGAAAGAAACTTCAGGAGTCAGCTTACTCCTATAAATTAGGTAGAGATGTCTTAAAACCCTCTTAATTCTTCAGCTCTGTGGCTATAATTGATCATGATCCTTTACTGTTCATTCCCATCTGCATCTGTTAGAAGGAAGCACATCTCATTTGCCACCTTGCTTTTCTAAATTCAGTGCATGAAAGGGCAACGCAGGGAATAACCCCAAGAGTTACTCCAAACATTTACACCTGAGGATATTCTTGAGCAACCTGGCCAAGTGAAAAATGTCCCCGACCATAAGGGGGGGTTGGATGAGATGATCTGCATAAGTCCCTTCCAAGCCAAAGCCTTTCCGTGACTCTCTGAACCTACAGAACTTCTAATGCAAGTGACAAGTGACCACTGGATTCCTTTGGTACAGTCTTTCTTTGGGTTTGTGATCTCCTATGACATAACATCAGTTAGTCCTTCCAGCAACTTCATACCGACTTGTGTTAGAGTCAGGAGAGAGGAGGAAAGGACATCTTGAAGCTTTGGTCTCTCTGAAGTGCTGGTGTAGTTCTGACTCAGATATGAGCATATTTATCTCCCTGGGTTATTGCAGCTAAATCATTTTAAAAGCCATTAACAAAGGGTTAATATTTGCAGTCATCTAACACAAGATAAATTTAAAAATAAAAATCAGTGAAAAAATTCTGTCCATCTCTGTGTCCACGCCTGTGTTCCCTGGCTGGAACACATCAATCTCACCTTTTTTTACTACATTGCAGATGGCTTTTTTGATTCTGCATTTCCACCTCAATGCATCGGAGTAAGGACACTCAGACACACACACAAAAACCCCTCTCTTCTAAATAATGCAAAGTTTTTATGTACTCCTTAAAGATAAGGAGTTTGTCTTTAGTAGCAGAAGGAAGGTAAATTATAACAGCTTTGCACAAACTCAGCGCCAAGCCCGGAACTGTCAAACCCCTTTATTCTAAAGTGACACCACCAGAAGAGGATTAGCATAATTAGCAACGGTGGCTAATTATTTTCTTTATCAAACCAGGATTGTTTCCTTGCTACTGAAGCTGTGAAGTTATAAATGGCATAGAAGAATTTCTTCACCGGCGCGTGCGTTCGCAGCCAGAATGAAGAACGCTCTCAGTGTGATGCTGAGACCAATTCTCCAGCGAACCACATCAAAAATGCACAGTCAGTAACAGCCGGTGGAAACCGAGAGGTTTCTCCACCTAAGGGGAAATTCTGATTATTATTTTAATTATTTCCCCCCTCCCCCTTTTTTTTTTTTCTTTTTTGGTTTTTAAGCGATGTTATCAGAATCCCCAAGGAGGCAAGGGCTTGCTGCAGGCACCTGCTGTTAGAGATGCAGAAGGTCGAAGTGGGGAAGCTTCCTCAAGGAGACTGAAGGGCTACAGCTCTGCTTGCACTGGGAAAGGCACCAGCACCATCTCTGGGGAGGAGATGAAAGAGCTGGCTTGGTTTGGGGAACTGGGATCATGGAATTGTTTTGGCTGGAAGAGACCTTTAAGATCACCAAGTCCAAGCAACACTTCCATTCCCACTTTTGATACCACCCTTTTGTTTCCAACCATAAAAATTACAGCAGTTAGGATTTAAAATGGCTCCTGAGAAAGATGCATCATCAAGGGGTTTTTCTTTAGTTATTTATCCCATCTCAAAGGGTGACTGGAGAGACATTTTAAGTCCAGCTGTAGAACTTTCCACCTCAGCAGATCAGCAGAGCCCTGCAGCTGGAGCACAGATGACCAGGTCATCCACCTGAACATGAGGAGAAACTTCTTTACTGTAAGGGTGATGGACCACCAGACCAGACTGCCCAGAGAGGTGGTGGAGCCTCCTTCTCAGGAGACATTCAAAACCCACCTGGCTCTGTTGCTGTGTGGCCTGCCCTGGGTGATCCTGCTCTGGCAGGGGGGTTGGACTCGATCCCCAGACATCCCTTCAACCCCCACGATTCTATGATTCTGTGGTCAGGGGGAACTAGAAGGGTTTACAGGATGAGTATGAAATCGGGGGGGAGACTTGCAGGAATAGATGGATTTCCAAGTATCTCCAGCACATCAGAGATCTCCTCTTAGGGACTCCCACGCTGAAAGGCCACGTGGCTTCCTTTGCTGAACATTTCCCCGTGAGCTCAGGATGAAACCCTTTGAAAACAGCAGAGCCACTTCTCATTCTCATTTTCCAGCCACAAAGAGATCAGAGGGACGGGTTTGTACGCTTAGTCTAAGTACCAACTTGAAGCAGAAGTGCTTGACACAAAGCGGAGCCCGTATAACTTCAGAGCCTGCTGGCACCACTCGAAGTGACAACATTAGCATTAGGACTTATGGAAATGTTGAGTTTAAGTGCCAGCTTTCTCCCTGCATATATTTTTTTTTGCTACGAGAAGATATATAGCATGCATTTCATGGATATCTCAACATATTTTATGCTTAATGTTGAAAAATTTATTCAGGTATTTTTAGCAGCGTGTTGCTGCCTTTCCTTCTTGGGGAGGGAGAATATACAAGATTTAACAATCCATCTGGAAAGGACCCAGAGCCAGCAGTAATTCTTGGGGTTCAGCTGATGTTTGTGAACCTCTTGAGCTCAGCTGCTCTCATGGTTTATGACATGGGCAGAACCACTACCTGTCTGGAATGAGAAATCTCCTTTCTTCTATCTAAATGTAACATCTGCCCATCTCTTCTTTCTACCTCTTCAACCTTTTTTTCCTTCTATGTGATTGGGGACTGGATGAGGGGGTGTTTCTTCCAATTTTAATCAGGAGAAGAGAAATCATGGACTACTTGAAACTTAATCCTAATAACAATCTAATTACGGGCTCTTGAGTTCTGTTTTAGAATGAAATTCAAGATTGACTGACAAGGTATAGATACAAAGTGCTCAACTTCATGTAGAGCATGGAATGTCCATCAAAATCAGCCTATCTTTTAAAAATGAGTGCAGAACCCAACCTTCTGTCAGAAAGGCAACCACTTAAGACACCGATTACCCTTTTCAGCTTTGTTTGAAGGATTTCAGACAGTGGTGAACCTGCATCTGGACTGAAGCTGAGAGAAGCCATCTAGGAAGTTGGCATTTGGATCCATTTCCCCAAGAAGATCACACCCGGGACCTCTGGGACTGGTTTTAAAGCAGCCAGTTTAGTGATTTCCATAAGAGATTTCTGAGGGAGAGCTGGTGGCGTAAAGTACTGGCAGAAGTCAGCCAACAGTCTTTCTGCATCCCTGGTGAGCACATACAATAATTCTGCCTGAAAACAGGATCCATCTACACAAGAACAGATCGAGTAAACACAACTGGACTCATCTTCAGTCTTCCAAGGCAAGGAACCAGCAGGTTTTACTGTGTGGTTACATGATCAATACCCCGTCCATGAAAGTATTCAAGGTGAGGTTGGACCGGGCTCTGAGCAACCTGCTCTAACTGAAGATGTCCCTGCTCCCTGCAGGAGACTAGATGACCTTTCAAGGTCCTTTCCAACCCAAACCATTTGATGATTCTATGGTGTGATATTTGGCATGACTTGTCCTTACCCAGAGTAAGAGTAGGTCTGTGCTTGGCATACAACATTAGACTCATATCCTCATAAAAACCACAGGTAACACAGTCCAAAGCCTGAACAGGTATTCTCAGATGTTGAGGCATCGCCATAAGACCGAAGTCAAAGCAACAAGAGTCACTAATGCTTATCCCAGCTCCTGAACTGTCTATTTTTCTTTTACAACTGCTTGCTGAAGCCGGTGCTCGGCTCCAGGCGCCGAAACCAATGAATCAAATATAATGAGTCTGACATGTCACCTAGCAAAACACTGGGAAGCTTTAGCAAAACCACCCTCAGTTCCAGGCTGTTGCCTCCCGTAGATGCCGAGTGCAAGTTTTATTGTGTTGTTGCTATAGACTTCACAGATGAATAGCCACATTGCTTCCAATAAATGCCTTTCTTCATACCTTCCTCATCTCCACGGCACTCTCTGACGCTGAAGATCCTCCAAGGGTATGTTAAGAGCGAGGAGAAGCGAGGCATTTTGGAAATGGGATTAGTTCAGTGGGCTATATATGTGGGTGTTTGGTACATGTTCATATCAAATATAGGTAAATAAATTAAAAATGAACAAAGAAAGTGTGAGTAACTGTCCTGCCTTTGATGAGCAGATTCTGCTACATGAAAAAGAAGCTTTTCCCAGTGAAGATGGCTCATCTGGTCACTGGACATCCCTACTCCTCCAGGCTCCTAGCTCCAAAGACCTTGCCATAAGTCCGAAGACCTTTTCTTTGGACATCCTCCGCTTGACCAGTCCAGCCACACGGCCCTTCAGGAGCATGGGCCAGCTCATTTAAAGCAGAGGAACCTGCTGAGAGTTTTAACAGGAATCAGCTCAAAATCAGAGCCAGGCTAGAACTGAAAATAAAAAAAAAAAAAAGCTTTGAAGTGTCTTGCACCAAATCATTGACTACTACCTTACGCCTGGGTTGTCATGGGGAATCTAATCACCTTCTGTTAAAGCACTGGACCCTGATGTCATATTTCAACAGTATGTGGAAATCATTTCCCCCCACACTTTTCAGCTTTAGATTCATTAGAAAATCAAATAAAAAACAAATGGAGCAAATTATTCTTAGGCTGTTGCACGCTCTTTGGAAATAAAAGCATCTCCTTTATTTGCATTTCACTTTGAGCATGAAAATGGTACTGTTTTCAACAGAAAAATATGTTCTGAGCATTTCCTATATTTTCAACAAATGCTTTATCCACTCCCTGTTCTGCCACAACCATAGTTAAACTAACAAGCAAATTATGTTTGCTTTAAGTGTCTCCAAAATACACACTAATAACACCCCCCACATTGTGCAAAGCCAACATTATCTGCCCTGTGCTGATGGGGAAGTTGCTTTAGGAAGGACTCAGAGTGGTGCAGCCATCTCCTCTATGTTCTTCATCAAAACACACTGTAAACTCTTTTAAACACAAACATTGGCCATCTCAAAGCCCATATTTTGCTTATATAGCCAGTAATATTTTGTTCAGCGTTTGAATGAAGTAGTGGTATAAGCACATCCCTCCCTGTCTTGTCCTTCCCCAGGTTCTTTAGCTTTCCCGTGTCCTGGCATTTTTCTTTGAGCGAAGTACCACATTTGATTTTTATTCCTCGTTACACTTAGGAGCTAAAGGGTAGGAACTCAACCAGATTCTGTTCTTGAGTTACTTCTTTCCACAGACAAAAAAAAAACCCCTCAATATTTTTATCAAGTCCTGATCACACAGGCTATAGCCTTTCCTGGGTTTCATCAGTGACTGGGTAGCCAGAGAGACCGTGGATGAAGACTGGAAATACTCCACGGCCGCTCTGCTCCACCACTGCACTCTAGAAGGGGTTTTCCAGGTGAATACTTGCAAAATCCCTCTTTCGAGAGTTTTGGCAGAGTACAAAATCACGAGGCACAGCCTGGGTTTTGTTTCTCATCAGCTCACTAATAGCCCTTCAATCACTAAATACCATTTCATCCTATGGATAAAAACAAGAGCATGGATAAAACAAAAGTGTATCTTTACTACTTATGTATTAGGTACCTCATCTAATACCTCAGAGACCTTACAGCCAACTTATCTGGGGTAAAAACACGAGCAGAACTGCTCAAAAAACCTCAACTGCTTGTAAAGCGGCACCTGTGTGGGTGCAACTCCTCCAGAAACCAACTGATGCAGCATCTTTCCAGGACTTTTCTCCTATCCACATCTCTAGCTTTGTTGTTTATTGCTTTTTGGGGTTTTAACTTCATGATTCCAGCATAAAGGGAACGTGGGCCTGGACAGATGGATGCTGAATAACTGGAAGTGGAACTGTGACCACGCTGCTGATCCAGCAGCCCCTGCTTTGGAGGGCAGAAGTGGTTTCTCTGCAGCAGAAAATATCAGTGGTGTTGAACTACATCCAAGTGCGAGTTCTACCCTGAGACATGGGAAGAGATACTGAGAAGAATTACACTGCAACCAAGAAAATCATTACCTTCATTATCACTGGATTAAAGCACCTTGCTAATAATAGAAGCAATTATAAGTATGTTGCTTCTGCAGCTTGCTAAAGAGCTCTTCACTCCCGCTAGCAGGGAGGACTGTACATCAGTCACATTCAATTTGCTCCCAATTTCAGAATAAAAGAAGAGTTAGTTTGGTTATATTTAACTAATTAAGATTTATTCAAGAAGCTAAACCCCCAACATATGGCATATGTTACTCAGGATTTCATATGCACAATCAGCCTGCTCTTCTGGAGCTCCTTACAGCATCCCCAAAAAGGGAAAGCAAATAGGAACGTACCAACAGCTTTTTTTTACCCCTGAATCTCTGTAGTTAGGTTCAATAATTAACGGGGACAGCAAATAACCAAATATCCAGAACAGGGTCACAGCCAAGGCTGACAATGTCTTAACCCTTCTAAGCTTTTCTGCACTTAAACAACCCCTTGGTGACCAGTAACGTGGCTGGTGAATTTCTCCAGGGTAAGGGAGATCTACCAGTGTCAGCTTCTCTCTTTGGACTGTTAAATCACACAAAGATGAGCAGCTCCTGCTGGGGGACATGTGTCAAGAGATCAGCTTTTTATTCACAGGATGTCCTGTGAAGCAGGAAATCTGGGGTCAGTGGAGAGAAAATCCATCTGAACCTCAACCTCCCTCATTGCCTGACCTCAGGACTGCTCTGCACTATGTGCAGCTACAGGCTGGAGGGAATTGTTCCTGTTTTCAAGGTGGTTTAGTCAATACCCTTTTTTTTCTAAATTGAAATGGATCCATTCCTCCCAAAAGTTGTTTTGGCTTTTTTTTAAACCTGTAGTCATCTTGTAACCACAACTCTCTCGACAAAAAGCTTTTCAAGAAGCTCCGCGGTGAATAGAGCAGGGCAGCACATGTGACAGACCAGCAGCAAGGAGCAAGAATCTACAGAAATACCCATTTTATTCTGAATGGCAAACGCCTGACTGAGACAAGGCGACCCAGAACCCTGTCCAGCTGAATCTTAAAAGTGCCTAAAGATTTCTAAAGGAATAAATATGTAGCATTTGGTTTTTTTAGTTCAAACCACACACAAGAAAGGTGAACTAATATTTTCAGCAATTATGGAGCTTAAAGAAAAAATCAATTTGTTCATCGTTTCACAGACTACGATGCATGCAAAAGAGAAAAGCAAAAAAAAAAACTGAGTAAAGGTTTAGAGACTGGAGAACACACGGAGGAAAACAAGAGACTGGAACATGAAGATATGATCTGAATTGTGTGTTTCCAGAAAAGCTGAGGGGGAAATCGAAGCCTGAATAGGCTGGTATGAATTCTTGCAATGTTGTTTATGTATAGATGGGTTTGGGTTTTTTTCTTCCTAGCTTGGGCTGCCTTCTGATGAAGACAGACCATCTGATATCAGGTATAGCACTGGGTAAAATGTGTTTTTCAAGCCACAGTCCAGAAGAGAAGAGGATTTTTAGTGGCTAAAGAAAGCAAAACAAAGCTAACTCACTCTACTCATCTAATTCCCCACAGTTCATTTCATACCAAGGGTCTGTAAGGCAGAGATTTTCCAGTGGGAATATCCCTGCAAGATAGACATGTCCCACTGCTGGGACAGAAACAGCTCCACGAGCCATACAGGACCCTAACCCACCAGGCACGGGGTGGGAGTTGCAGCAAGAGCTTCACCAGAGAAATTTTGCTGCTTCTGATGTGCTAAGAGACCTCAATTAAAGCTTCTCTTAAATCCTGGTCTCCTCTATACCAGCTCAAAATGTGTATTTCGGGCTATTAAGTCAAATTTGGGTGGGTTTTTAGGTTTCAGGAAGTGTAAATTCTGTTCTAAATGTGATTTTAATAAAGGCATTATCTCCACCTGCCCCATCTGAACCCACATCACTTCTATATCTGATGTGAGCCTCATGTATACAATCAAACAATCATTTTGGTTGAAAGAAAGCTTTAAGATCATTGAGTCCAACCATTAACCCAGCACTGCCAGGGTACCACTAACCCATGGCCCTCAGCACCACAGCTCCATGTGGGGCTTGGAAACCCCTCCAGGGATCACAGGGACTCCATCACTGCCCCGGGCAGCCTGGGACAGCCCTTCATAACCCTCAAGGGGAACAAATTGTTCCTCCTGTCCAACCTAAACCTCCCCTGGGGCAACTTGAGGCCATTTCCTCTTGTCCTGTCTCTTGTTCCTTGGGAGCAGAGCCTGACCCCCCCCCAGCTCCAACCTCCTGGCAGGGAGCTGGCAAGAGCCAGAAGGTCTCCCCTGAGGTCTCCTCCTTTGCTCCAGGCTCAACAAGCCCAGGTCTCCCAGCTCCAGATCCTTCCCCAGCTCCACTGCCCTTCTCTGGCCACGCTCAAGCCCCTCAATGTTCTTCCGGGAGTGAGGGCCCCAAAACTGACCCCAGTCTGAGCTGGAGTTACATAGATCCTTTAGCTACAGTAGCCTCCTTCTGCATATTCAAAGGACAGTCCCCAATACCTGCTGAAGGTGGGTGCAGCTGATGCCATCTCAAAAATAACACTAGTACAGAGCATCAGAAGTACATTTTCAATCTTGTAATCTCATTACTCCCTCACCCAAGAATGCTTCAGCCCCTTACATGCCCACTGCTCCATTTCAAAGTTAATTCTTCATCGTTATTGATTGTACCTCGTTGATTGATTAGCCCAGCCCCGCTTTGACAATAGCAACAGTTTTGCCTTTGGCTTCAGGAGGAAGCAGAATCACACTGGTTGTTAGCAAATGATTTTAGTTTGTCTTTCTGCTTGGTTAGTCAGGAGTTCCACCTGAAGGTAGCTTCATTTATGGTCACTTTCAAAGCTTTATTATTTTTTAATGACCAACCATAATATTTCTTTACACGGGCTAAACTGGAGGAAACAACCAGCTCCTTTTGATAGCCCATGAATCCCCAAACAGCTCCTGAGCTCCGAGCTGTAGGAAACACATTCTGTGCAGCTACCACTACCATCTATATTCATTAGCTCCTACAAACAGCCTTGCAAATACGGCTGCTAAACCCAAAAAACGTCGCATATTTCGTCTGATCGAATTGTGGAAAAAAAAAAAAAAGAAAGAAGAAAAACAACAAAAAACAAACCACCCAACCCCCTGAATATCACCATCTGTATTTGAACATAATGTTTACGGCTAAAAGGTTCTGAAATAACAGACGTTGGGTCGTTTGAGAAAACTAATTGATATATTATGCAGATTAGAGCCTCGATTGTTACACTAAACCCAGGAAAACATTACATGCTGTATTTATTTTTAAACATGCTCTATTTTAAGTAGGGGTTTTTTTTCGTCTTTTAGTCTAGTACTGGATGGGGAGACACAAGGAGCTGCAAACACTTCACCAGAGAACTGGAATAATGAATTCAGAGCTCAAATTCTCTGCACTGTAAGGCCCCCTCCTTCTACACAACCTTGTTCAGATAGAGGAGTCTGGAAGGCATGTATTGTATTCATCGTTGTAATCCAGTTCAGTGGTCAAAAACATGCTAAAAAAAGTTAAATGAAAACATAAATCAAGAGGCATTCAGAAGAATATCCAGAGCACTACACAGATGCAGTCAAAAAAAAAAAAGTCATCACTTTTTTGGATGCTAATTATTTGGAAGGATGTCATATAAAGTGAAGAAGCACAAATGAAAGGGGAGAAAAAAAAGGGACCGCAAAATAAAATTGTCAGCTCCTTTCAGGTCATGAAAACACTCTTAGAATTCAGTCTGGAGCAAAATAATGTACCAATAGCCTTTAAAGTAGATACACGTCTTCATTATGAGTTCAAATACGCCACTGAAAAGTTAGAGCCGAGTCGTGCACAAAATCAGCTGCAAGCCACAAGAGTTTTTCAGAAACCAATTCAGACCTATTCTTCATTATTTTAACCTATAGAATTTATGTTTTAACCAACATATTAGTTGCACTAGTCCTGCCTCCCAAGCGTGCGTCCTTCTGTTGACTTCAAGCGGTCACGTCTTCTAGCCCAAAGTTATCTACCTTCCCCACGTATCCAGCCAAAACCATGCTGTGTGAGTATCCTGTCTGCCTTCTGGCTGCTACGCCAGCCAGCTACAGTTCTCCCTCAGACTTTATCTCCTCCATACCACTGCTGCAGATGTCTCCAACACCCCAGAGCATGCCAACCAGCACCAGATACCTGCCTGGGAGTCACGGAATTGAGCAAACTCCATCAGTGGGAAGTCAAGAGCTTTCCAGCTGACAGAACTTACACTTAACCAGAGCTGAAATAGCTCCCCAAGCTCCACTGCATCCATCAGCTACATATCCATCAAGATGATGGAAGGTTAGATACTTAACTGCCACATACATTTAGGTGTCTTCATCTACAAACTGAAATCGGGTCTAGATTATTATTCACTTTTACGTTGGAAATTTACTCGTAATGATGCCAGCGAGAAATATTGGTGAGATGTAACCTTTACAACATAGTACACCAAGCAAATGAACACAAACAAGGGTTTACAGGACCTCCACGTCTTTAATTCCAGACAGAGATATTCCTCCTTACTGGCTCCACTTGTGCAGCAAAAAGGAGAGGAGTCCTGCCCGCCTCCTGGGTAACGGAGAGAAGAAATGGCCAGTTTCCAGCTAAAGCCAGCATCTAGATAAAAGAGATATCAGCATAATTATTCATGAGATTAGAGAACAATCCCATCAACACCCCACATTCTACATCAGCAGCAGGTTTTTTATAACACATTGAGCCACCCAAGAATGGAAAGTGAGCAGCAAACTTTGCTAGCACCGTGAAAATTCAGTGCCTTACGTGCCTATAGGGAAGCAAATTCTCCATCTGCAGAAAAAAAAACCCCCACATTTTCTTTTCTACCACCAATGAGTTGGTAAAGTTAGAAAGACTCTAACTGCATCCTTCAGGATGTTCTGCTGTCAGCTGCACCCCTCCACCTGGATTTCCCTACACTCACAAAGGGAGATCATAAGAGAAGGTCCTGGCCCTTAAACTTTGAGATGTACTTACATGGAGGAAAATCTCCAAGCCAAATGGAGTCACTTGTGGGAACACTCGCGATGGCCAAAAGGCACAGGAGATGTTTCTGAGAAAGGCTTACACCACCTACAGTTGCCCACACTGCAGCCCACCCTGACACCACCATAACTGGGCAGAACTTGGAGCCACCCTCCCCTGCCTCTTGCCTTTTATTTGGTACTGCAGGTGACTCACACCGACAGAACCCCTGAGTTTTATCGAAGGCAATGTAGGTTTTGAAAGCAAAGCAGCACGATGACTAATTAAACCATTCTACCCCTCTCAGTCATTCATTTTAATAATCAATGTCCTCATCTCTAACACATAGAAACCATTAACAGCTTTGTTCTGTTGTTGTCATTATGTGCTGGAACCAGAATTCATTGCTTGCCAGAACCAGAAAAAGATGTTCCTGACTCCACTGGGTGCCAAATCGTGAGTCACTTACAAAGATAAATGGTTATAGGGAATAAAATGCTTCTATAGCCACCTCTCTGGCATTTATAAAGCATTTGAGATCAGTTAGGAGCATATCAGGACATTCCCTGTCCCGTGTCTTTGGTCCCTGATGCTGCGAATGTGAAAACTTTGACTCTTCTTGAAAAAAATAAAAAAAATCACTCGTAGCATCTGCAGGGTATGATAACCTGGCAGCTCCAAAACCTTCTTCCCGACACTTGGGAATGCCAGAATTCAGCCTCTGCCAACGATTATTCACGTCGAAGTCAAATTCACCGGATGACATCACTGGCCATCAATGCATTTTAGCGAGAAGATGTTCATTTCATGAGTAGGTGTAACACGGGATCATATCCATCACCCTGAGCACTTGAGTAAACACGTGGGGTTTGGGGCACTTCAATTCTTCAGCAGTGAAGCGCTGGGCTGCTGGGTGGGGAGGGTTTTTTTTTAGTGGAACAATAGTTTAAAGTGATTTATTTCCGAGGTACAGGATGCAGATAATGATAACACTGTAAATATTGTAATGTGTGGAGGACAGTAACTCAAGATAATCCTGTCATCCATACAAACAAGATACACATTATGACTACCTTTGCTGAGGATTTTGTGCCCAGGTGCCGAGGCATATTTCCAGCTTTGTTGTACATGAATTAAGAGATGGAGTCAGATTCCCCCGGTGCGATTTATTTAGGAAAGGAGCTGCTGTTTGACCCGTATTTGGTCCATTTTGCAGGAGTACCACCTCTGCTTTTGGAGCTGCCAGAGTATTAATATTTTATGAGCATTGATGCTCCAAGTAGAACATCATGGTTCATGTCTTCACCTGGTAGGAACCAGTTTATCATCCTACTGACAGCCAGGCTTCTGCACCATGCAGCTGAGTAAATCATTTGTATCAACAAACTTCTTTTAAGGAGAACGGGGTTGGGGTTTTTTTTTCTGTTTGCACATTGTACAGGAGGATGCAGCAATCTTCCCTTCGGTACTTGCTGGAAAGGATTATCCACATGCTCTGTTTGATGGGAAATTAAGTATCGTGCACATGGGAATTAAGATACCTACAGCTTTTCTGCAAATAGCATCCATAGAGTTGAAACTCAGCCCTTGCACTAAAGATTCTCGAGGTCAAGGTGTCAATAATATGTGGTCTGTTAAAAAAAAATAGTGGTCAAAGCTGCTCTGATGGCACACTGCAGGTCACGGAGCTTTCTTCTGTTGTCTTGCTTCACAAATTGAAGCCTGAATCAAGAGGGTCCAAAAAGGGAGCTGGTAAACGATCAGGAAAAAAAAAGAGATGGAGACTTAAAGTTGCCCGAAGAGGAATAATGATTTTTGGGTTACAAAGGAGAGAAAGTTGGGCTAAGAGGAAATGCAGGGTAAAGCAAAAATGGTAATAACGTAGCTGGAAAAAAATACAGTTAGCTATTTATCTAGTTTATTTTATGAACATGGCAAGAAGAGTAATTTTCTTTAACTATAATTGCAAAAATCACTTGTCAGAAAACTAATAGACTCCAACACTTTCAACATCTTTACCACAATATTTTCAATATGCCACCCCCAGCTTAGAATTCTTTGCTCAAAGGACTTCTTTCCAAGGAACTTTATTAAGTAAAAGATGCAATATTTGATGTGGCTTTAGATTAGGTTTCTAAGTGTCCAGCGACGCAAGAAAAAGAAATAATTAATTATGAAAACTGGATCTCTTGCCATCCTTTCTCTCCAAATAAAGGTTGTGGGATAAAAGGTTGTCGTGGAGGAAAAAGTTTGAAACAAATTAATTTCTTTTTCACTTTTCCGTATTAATCGCATTCATTCACGTATCTGGAAGTAATTACAGGCAAAGAAGAGGAATCAAGAATTTAAATAATAACTATTAACTTTTTCACTAGGTACATTAATTTTATGACAAGTCATTTGCCTATGATAATTAGTTTGGTGATCCTGATGTACTTTCTTAATAAATCATGCAAAATAAACGGGCTTGAAAGTTACATTCTTTCAAATTAGAAATAAGGTTTTGTATGTAAATGTTGAAAAAATGGTGGCTTCTGCCAAATGAGAGGGAATGAGGAGGGTATAAAACATTGACAGGGAGAGTTTTATGCTGTTCTCCAAGGGTTTTAGGCTGATGTTTTGGAGAGCAGTCAGGTCTTCATATGGCCTTGCTCAACAGAAACCATCTTCCTCGAGCTTCCATAGTTCAGCTTTTCCAGGGCCAAGGACAAACGTAAATGTCAACAGCACAACCTGGCTGAGCCCTGCTCTGTGCAGACCAGGGCAGGTTGTCCCCTCCATCCCTACGGGAGCAGTGGAGATGGGGAGATGCTCCCAAATCTAGAGACTGAAATGTATGTGCAGAGGAAAACCACTCTCCAGGGTTGGTATTCAATAATTTCTGGCTTCACCCCTCCACAGACATCCAATCTCAGATCCCTGGATGCATCTTCTGGGTCCAGCACGGTGGAGCTGGGGATGCAAACACACACCCCCATATGGAAAACTTGGTTGTGCTTCAGCACTTGCCCATCAGATAACCCCTGAACTCACTGCAAGGTATCAGAGGGGGGATTTCATCTCAAGATAACAGAGTAGTGAGAAAATTTAATACATAATGCAAATAGGAGAAATCTGGGAGAAGGAGAAAGTTCTTGTGTCTTCATCTCACCAAAAAAAATAAATAAATAAATAAAAGGAAAGTTTTAAAATAATTCTGGAGGTAAGAGCCAGGAGTTTCTAGGATAGAAAGTGCTCAAATCAGAACTTCACCCGAGTTTGGTGAGCTTTTTTTTTCTGCTTTTTTTTTTTTTCTATCTTATTTTTTCCTGGGTTATTTTTCTCTTGTGTCTCTATGAGCTATTTATAAATCATATAGTTCCTGTGCCCTAAGGAAAGCTTATGGGCTAGAAGTGTCTTTGCTGAATTTTGCATTACTTTTTTGCATTTCAGTTTTTGTCGGCGTGAGACCCGTGAATAAAAATAAGGAAAATGAAACCAGACATTTGGGGAATGGGAACAGCTCTATTTACGCTGTTTATTTTGCTGAAGTCCAGTTGTCAACCCATTGAATAAATAAAGATGTTACATCAAACCTCTCACTGGTTTACAAGTAAAATTTAGGTTTAATTTTTGCCGTTGACTCCATTTTAGTCGATATATTTATATACTTACATGTACAGATAGGTAAAACACATGGACATTTTTCCTTTCCCTTGCACCTGGAAATGAGAGGAGTTCAGCTGGGCTGGTGCATTTCGTGACACATGTACAATTAAATTTTACTCTCACAAATGCCCGCGATAAAGAATTTTAATTTCATGCAGAATTTTTGGCACTTTTCCCTTTGGTTGATGAAAAATTGGTATAGTCGTTAGAATACAACCAGCTGATCCAGTTCAAATATAAACATTGAATAGCTCTGGTGGCCTGCTCGCAATCAATCCTTGGGAAAGGGAAGGAAAAGGGATATTAAAAATGTGCAAAGGGAAAAAAAAATAATAAAAAGAATTGTTAATTCTTTGGGTTTTGTTAAATAACTCAGAAAATGCTCCATTTGGAAAATTCTCCATATATAGCAAAGGGAATTGTATTTATCAGCTCATTTAAATGATTCACTTGGTCCTCCTTACAGAATAATAAATATGATTACTACATTGAAAAGGTGTCCAGCTGTATAGATAGCAAAATGCAAGTTCCATGCCTAGCTTCTTGAAGCCAGGCACCCATAAATAAAGGTGCAACTCAACGTCATGGGTTGAATTCCCAGCAAGAGTTTACAAGGAGACAGGAAGTAGCTGGGACCAATGTGTGTCTCGTTGTACTCCCCCCCGCTGCAGGATTCATGTGCCATTCTGCTGCCGAATTCCAGGGTCAAAACCCCACCTCAACTGAAATAAAAGGCAAAATTCCCCTTTTAATTCATGGGGTCAGGATTTTACCCTGTATGTTTTATAGGTGACAAAAGAGAAATGCACTTTAATGACACGTCCCTCCCTTGGTTCACACTTTTCTGCATGATTATGAGCACTGGCATCTTTATTTAAAATTAAGGAACCACAGATGGAAATAAATTCTCTTTGAAAATGGAGAAGCAAATATATTAAGCGTTTCACACAACTGGAAGAGCCTGTCTAGAGAAACAAGCCTGGGCTGGCCGATGGGTGAAAGCTGTGGAGAAGTAACACCACGAGAACAACCACGTGGATGCTCTTCCCATTTCCCTCAGAAAGCCCCCGCCTTACAAAGCAAACTAAAGGACCTTTGTTTCAGATGGTAAAATAGGACTTAAAACGGGAATTTTCATCTCTCAAGTGATTTCTGGCTCTCTGTAAAGATGTCCAAATATTCCTGGTCTGCCCGTGCTGGCACCATCCCCACAGCACCCTTCGGTGCCATGCAAAAGCCACTGGCTTGGAAGAAGGAACGATATGGTCACTATATTGTTCAGGATTTCATGCAGCCTAAGAAACAGAGCCACAAATCCTTACTGCAGCTTTACTGCCTCTGGCTCCAGGTGAAACTGAGGGATGGTTCAGGTATCTGCAAATGGCAAAATGTTTTCCTAAGCCACAGAGTAGAGGCCACTGCTTTTACAACAGGGAAAAAACCCTCTTGCAACAAATACGCGAGAAGTGGGCAGGCAAGAGACTCAGCTGAAGTACAGGATGACCTGCTTCAGTCACAGAATCAATCACTGAATCCCAGCACAGTAGGGGTTGGAAGGAACCTCTGGAGATCATCTGGTGCCACCCCTCTGCTCCAGCAGGCTCACCCAGAGCAGGCACAACCTGATCGATTTGTAGACATGATGCAAAACCAGCATGGAAAAGAACTCATCTCCTCTCTGGTTGTTTGTCCTTGGACCTCAAGGTAGATGTACCATGAAACACCAGTAAATTCTTCCCAAAGTTTTTCTTTTTACCTGCAGCTTTGCCAGGTGGATGGATAACTCTGTCAGACAAAAATGTTGACATGTTTTGAAACGTGAACTGCAGCAGGGAAGCTCCAGCCACAGGGGAGAAATGGAAGGAGAAAGATTTCCTTTTGCCCATCCCTTATGAAAATGGCAGACAGATCAAGTCAACGAGGAAGGTCAAAGCGAGCCGTGGGCGACGAGGCGTTAGAGGAAGGGAGCCAGAGGCACGGTGGGTTGTTTCAGAGCTTCCCTTTCAATGGAGTGCAGCAGTCTGGGATGGAAAATGTACCTCAGAAAACAAGGCATTTGGGAAAAAAAAAGGAGGCACAGAGGCAAAGATTTCAAAATAGAGGATTTTCTTAAGGAAAAATAAAGCCATGGGATTTGGAATACCCCCTGGAAACCGTTGACCGAAGCAGCACCAGACCTCTCGAAACTCATTTTTGGAATGAGTAAACCAAGTCCCAGGTAGAAGCAGCACAACCTCATCTAACAAGGGAAAAATAGGGTAAGCTTGGAGGATGGAAGTTGTGAATTAAAGAAAAAGTGTGGAAAAGAGCATCTGATTTATGAGGGAGAGAAGCAATTTTCATTTTGCCTGCAATGGAAAATGATACCAAGAATCGAACGATGTTGATACACAGCAAAGAGAGTATGAAAGGAAACTCTAAGCAACAAAACAAGATAAAAAGCTTTGGAATTTTTGTTCTCGCTTTGGCAGCAGTGCCCTTTGTAACATCTTCCTCGCCTGTTGCTGCACACGCTGCGGAGAAAAGGAATTGAAAATTGCTCCAGCACCAGCGTGAAGCACAAGGGCAGGTGTCAGGCAGGCAGAAAAGACCAGGAGCCCAAATGAAAGGCTCTAATTTGCCAAAGACATTGCTGAAGGTGCACCAGGAAACATAGAAATCAACATATTGATTTGTTGACTGGGGCATCAATTTTTACAGATCAGAGCACAGTATCCAGCGCAGCAGAAAGAGGGATGAAACAAGAAGTGCGGGTGAAAAACATGATGTACTGGCAAGTTTACAAGTAATGCAGTTTGGCTGGGTCTGAAGATGATGTGTAAAGTCACGTCTGGCTTAGGAAACCCAAACTGAAATGAATAAGATGGGTTGGTTTTTTTTAAATGCCAGCCTTAGTGCTGAATTTAGACTAGACAATTATCAGCTTTTCTGCTCCGGAGAAGCTTGGAACGGTATAATTTTTTTAAAAACAATAGACTGCTCTGAGGTTATTAATCTGAAGTAAATATCTGAGTCAAAATAGAAGCGATCAGAACAATATATTGTGTAATAAACGGTGTGAGACAGACGGGAAAGAGACAACATATCATTTTGGTTTCAGAGCACGAGGATTAAACATTAACACGTCACAGGAACAGAACGTGCAGTGTGAGGACAATGCTCCAGTCAACCAGTTTCGTGAAAGAAGCACCTTGAGGTCCTTTTTATTTCACGGGTTAGTGAGGGGATAGGAGTTATTTGCTTTTTTGGGGTTGTGTTTTTTAACAGGATTTATGTTAAGGTCTTAAAAAGGTTAAATTGTGACCAGGGCACTCTCTACATGAGGAGGATTAGGTGCCTTAGGATGGGATCCAAAATTGCCAGCTCTGTAAAACACCATCAGCCAGCATCAGCAGATGGCTTCATCTGTTCTGCCCGTGATAAACCCCAGATAGTGGAGATGCTTCAGCCCCCTAAACTAAGAAGGCTGGATTACCTTCTATCTGTGCTGTCCAAGCCTCAGGATCCTCTCAAATACCAGGCTACATACGGATTGTGCCCAGTGTGGCACTCCCATAAGCCAGTTGCATCTAGAGAGGATGTGTCCTCCATAGGCTCTATTCCTGTGTCTTCTGGGAGACATCACTGCAGGAGGGTTGGACTAGATGAGCTTTCAAGGTCCCTTCCAGCCTAAAGCATTCTGTGATCCTCCGAGTTCTGTGTGAATATCCTTGGCAGATCATCTGAGTCAACCCTGTCATGGCTTGGACCCATGCAAGGCTGAACCCTGCCACACGTTAAGCTCCGCTTCTGCAAATAATAATAAAAAGAATTGCTTGGTTTGGTCCTGAAAAGGATGAATGATGATGTAGGCACTAGGAAGTGGGACAAGAATCACAGAGTTTCATTTTCAACAGGTTGGAGCATGTTGCTTACACCTAAACCCCAAAACATGCCAAAAGACAAAGTTGCTCAGACAACTTTGACTTGATTAAGCTCAGCTCGAGCTGAGACAAGAAGCCTCTCAAAGCTTCGATGTCTATCGGGTCTTGTCAGGGGTGTCTTCTGCTCCAACACGCCACATTTGTCTTCAAGAACTGCAATTAATGCTTTCTGCCATGCTCAGAGGAATGAGAAAACTCCAGTTAAATGAGAAAAAAATGTCATGGTTAAATATTGAAACAGGTACTAGAGTGGTTGTGGACTCTACTTGGAACCCTCTTAGAACGCAAGAGTGAACAAGACGACTTCCAGAGGTCCTTTCCAACCTGAATTATTTGATAATTCCATGATTTTGTGCCATCTACCCAGCAATGGGACAACGTAAGAGAACTTTTGAGCTTAAAGAAATGATTTTCAGGTGATTTTGAATAGGAAAATTTGAGCAGTGGAAGCACAAACCTTTTGCCACCCAACCTCACGTGAGGATGTAGATGTGGCATAATTAGCGTCTCTGGTCCAGCCACTACAAGCAACACTTCTCCATCTCTCCAAGCTCCTCATCCGGGGGAAATAAGACCTTGTCAGGACAACTTAGGGGAAAAAAATTATCAGGATGGTTAATTATGTGTGGGGAGCCATGGTGACACGTCTACAGCACTTGTGCTGTTGACCTCATGCCTATATCCGTGTAAAGCTCTGCTCTTAGCCTCATATAACAAAATGAACAGTGACAAAAAAAGTGTTTGTCACCTGAGGCAAATGGCTACAATTACACAAAATAAGGATGTTTATGCCCTTGAGATTTGGCTTATGGAGGATTTCGATGCTTTTATTCACACACAATAAAGCAAAATTAAGCACAATTTTAAGCCTGCAGTTATTACATTTCCTGGCCAAAGGATTCATGATTTTTTATTTATTTATTTTCATTTCATGCAGCCCATCTGAATTTGCAGAGTTCCCAGCCAGTCTAAAATAGGATGATGGGTTGTTATTGCCACTGGTTACAGCCCCTTCCACCATACCATGCAGCTGGAGGTCCCGGTTCCCTCAGTCTTCCCTGTGTTCCTACAGAGAAAGGCCTGACTGAGTGAAACTGCAAATAAATGACTTTCATTAACAGCCCTTTCTCATCGTCCATCTTAAGGCTAACCCTGCCAGGGTCAAGCCTCAAAACCTTCCCTTTTTCTTCTATCTTTGGCCAAAGAGCCAGCCTGGTTTTATAGGAAGAACCCCGCGTGAGAAACTTCTGTTTTGTGAAGTTTATACTCGGTCATAAAAATTCCAGGCAGTATTTTGTTGCCATTTCTTTTATATTAAATTTTATTTAAGTGCCTCAACAGTGGCAACGTAAAGAGAAAAGAAACATAAGCAGAGCTGTCCCCCAGGTACAGGTCTTAAAGAACCAGAGTATCAGGCACTAAAAAATTGCTTAGTTTTCACTTAGATTCTGCTCCATCCTCCCTGGTTTACTCCACTTTCATGCTTCAAGGTGGCATTTTCTTCTTCTGGGTCTTTTCTTACCTTCTTTTCTTTGTCCAAAAATTCAACCCATTAGCTCCTTTTACATTTTGACTTTTGCTACCACCGGAGTCAACCGAGGAAGCTTCTCTGGTATCCTCAAAGTCTCCTCCCACAACCTTCCATCACTCCTTCTTCCCCCGGGGATTAGAGAGGTCCCCTCCTCAGTCCATAAGTGAGTTGTTTCAAAACCAGTCACACCTTGATGTCTTCCAAGCAGAGACCCCCAATGACCGGTTCTTTTTGCATCTCTTCCCCCGTTCTCCTGAACTTCAGTGTGCCGCGGGTGTTGAGGTGAAAGCCCTCGGAGACATACGCCTGGCACTTGTTTACACTGCAAATCTGGATGCTGTTGCAAAATCCCATTAATAATAATGGGCCATTTACGAGTTTATTAATAAGCCACTGCAAAGCGCGTGGGTGTAATGAGTCGTTTCAGTCCGTGGCACTGCCAGGGGTTAATAATCCGAAGGCCTGAATTAAGATTTATATAATGAAACCTTAAGGGGCGTGTTACTATCGTGCTTGTTAAATAATTTCCCTCAAAGTCATACAAGTAAACATGGTTTTTGCATACTAAAACCTAATAGCTCCTAAGAAACCATTACACTCATCTGTGAAATAATATGCATGTTTAAATGCATCTTAAATACATTTTTAATGTATTTGTGCTATTCCAAGGGAGACCATAACGTCTCTTGTGCCAGCAATAACGGTTTATTATGTTGATTTTCATATGCACAAGCTTTTTTTTTTTTTCTCCTTCTTAGTATAAAAGCAGCAAGAAATTAAGCCATAAAACCTGCACTCGAGCAAAATTATACATGTCACCTAATCCCACAAAATACAGGAAATTAAGACTATAAAATGATGGGGGTTTTCATCCCTGGCTCAGCTCATTTTTGATTGTAATTAAAGCAAGTTTTGCCGAAGGAGGTCACGGCTTAGAAAACCTGCTACTCACTCTGATGAGGACAATTAGGAGACAAGCCACGGGCCCCTGCTTTGACCCAGTTCTGGGCTCCCCAGGACAAGAGAGGCACGGGCATACCGGAGAGGACCCAACAGAGAGTCACAAGGATGATGATGGGATATGAGCATCTCTCCTGTGAGTAAAGGATGGGGTATCAGGGCTCTTCAGCTTGGAGGAGAGAAGGTGTGAGGGGATCTGACCAGTATCTCTAAATATCTGAAGGGAGGGTGTAAAGAGGATGGGCCCAGGTTCTTCTCAGTGGTGCCCAGTGACAGGACCAGAGGCAAAGGGCACAAACTGGAACACTTTAGGTCACAAGGGTGACCGAGCACTGGCACGGGTGGCTTTGGGATGTTGTGGAACGTCCACCCTTGGAGATATTGAAAAGCCCTCTGGATGTGGTCCTCGGAAATCAGCTCTAGGTGGCCCAGCTTGAGCACAGGGGTTGGACCAGAAATTCCTGCCAACCTCAAACAGTTATAGAATCTTAGAATCCCAGGTTGGAAGGGACCTCAAGGATCATCTGGTCCAAAGTTTCTTGGGAAAAGCCCAGCCTAGATAAGTGATCAGCAGACCCTGATGGGTGCTGTGGGCATGAAATTTCAAACAGCTTTACCTCAGTTGTGGGAACTGTGGCGTAAGGGGTAAAATAAAAGTAGATTGATGCTCGTTTTAGAAACAGTATTTTAAACATCCATCGTTCCATTTCACTCTTTCTGTTCCTGCACTGAAAACGTCAAAACCCATGGGACTATGTAGAGAAATCCTCCAGGAGAGGACCACAAATAACCCACGTGCGTGGCAAGCAGAGATTTAAAGTGCAACACAAGTGACATAAATTCAGCAACCCTATGATTACAACACCGTGGAGCTGAAGCCCAGTGAGCACTAAACACACAGCAAACGTCTTCACTAATGGGGTGGAACCAGAGGCTCCTGAGGCTCAGTGGCACGATGGTAGCAGCTGTGGTGAAGATGAGCTCAGTGACTTCTCACCTCAGAAGAAAGGGTTTTATAAATGGGACCCAACTGATGAGCAGCCTGCCCAGTAAAAGGCAGAAATAGAACCATAGAATCCCAGACTGGTTTGGGTCGGAAGGGACCTTGAAAGCTCATCTGGTCCAACCTCCTGCAGGGAGCAGGGCCATCTGCACCCAGAGCAGGGTGCTCAGAGCCCCGGCCAAGCTCCCCTGCAATGGGGCCAG
>JAAGNO010020702.1:14994-30412 GCA_033439905.1 Ceryle rudis | reverse complement strand
GCCCCATCCCTGGAGACATTCAAGGTGAGGCTTGACAAGGCTCTGAGCAACCTGCTCTAGTTGAGGATGTCTCTGCTGTCAGCAAGGGGTTGGACTGGATGACCTCTAGAGGTCCCTTCCAACCCAGACATTTCTGTCATTCTGTGATCACTTTTCATTTAGCTATTATAATAAGGTAGCAAATACCATAATGGCTCTAATAACACCTCCTAACAAAAGAACCATTTTGGAATTTTTAAAACTACAAATGCCTTGTATTGTCACATCTTAATTACTTCTACTTTTTAACATCACAGGTGCTACTTTTTGGATCAGTAGTAGCTTTCTTATTTAAGCTCATACTTTTTTTATGGTGAAGCATGGAATTTAGTCTTTAAAGTCAAAAAGCAATAATCTTTTGAGAAACTTTCTGTAACTACTGAACAGTTACTGATGAAGTCACAAGAGAGAGATAAAGCGAGAATTCTGTTTTACTTATTGTTGATTAAAAAGTTAGGAAAGTTTCTGTGAAGTGCCATGTAAATATGCACCTTACAAAGTCATCTAGTGATGGAAAGTAGGGGAAAGGACATTGATCCATCAATCTGTGTCCTTGATGTCTCAAGGTGATTTATCACAAAACAATTAACTTGTTTTCTTGTAACAGCGAAGTTAAATGTGTTATTTAAGGTTTTTTCGGTTGTTTTTCATTGAAGTATACTGTGTTAGTTTCAACTAGTAAGAAGATGTATATAAGGAAATTCTATGATTCTGCTTCAAATAAGAGAGTAAAAAATCTTCTCCTGATTTTCAGTGTAGCGCATTTAGATGCTTTGTGATTGGTCCTTTTCTGTCTTTAATCAGAGCAGTGGGTATTAAGACAATACTAGCTGTGAATCGGTGCACTTGTTAAGACCAGTGACTTGCCCAGTACGCTAAATCCCCAAGGAAATGATTGCCCAAGGAAAAGTATCTCAGGGATTTCTTGCTAGAATTCAGCCCTCCAAGCAGGGAGAAAGGAAACTTTTTACAACAAATACTTAAGTTTTACTAAGATAATGTAATGCTTCTTGACACATTGTTATAGTATTTTATTTAAGAACCAAATAGCTCTTTGCTAATTTGAGTCAGTCTTTGAGTAATGGTTTGCAGCAAGTTTAATTTTGGGCTTTCTGTTGCTTTCCTGGCAACTGCAGAGAGGTCTGTTCCATGTCTCACCCCTGTCCAAAATGTGGCGGGTTTCTTTTCTGTTCAGCTCATAGTTCCTGCCAGGTCCATGACTGTCCCTTTTTAATCTCAGTGTATTCTGGTCTTTCTCCTTCATCTTTAGGCATCCAGCTGAAGCACTCTTATAGGCATTTACCTCCCCATCAAATCTATAGAAGAGTTTAGAATCTGACTTAGTATTCTGAAAGGAAGTAAAACCTAACTTTTGTGATTGCCCCATTCAAAGGCTGTTCCATCGTGAATGTTCCATGGAAGACAACGTCTTCTTGCTTAGAAAGCTCTGTTTGAAAAATCTGTTGATATGTTAGTGAAAAGAGTAGGACTTCTTAATTGATTTTTTTTTTACTATCATTTGTAAATAAAGAAGGTTTTCTTGAATTCTTGTTTTAATCTTTGTGTTACAAGCTATTCGGATAATATATGGATAGGATATGGATATATGGATAACTGAGAGAAGATACATGGATAATTGAGAGAAGGCCTGGCATGGATGGATTGAAGGTATCAGTTTTGTGAGTAGTTCCATGTGGATGTAGAAGTGCTCAAAACCACAACACACTGTTGTCTCTTGCATACTTGGAATGACTCCTACCTATGCATTAATAAACAAACTGAAATACTGAAGTGTATAAGGTGCATGAAAGTCCTGCTTCCTAATGGAAAAACAAAGGTAGGCAGTGTTTCAAAGGAGCAGGGCATTATTTAAGATGGTTAGACATGCCTTCCTTTGAATGAATGGGATAAAATAGCCAAGTCACTCCAGTATTGTTACCTCTCTCCACATTTATACTCTGTGTTCTCTTTTAGTAGCAGCTGTACAAACTTCCATTGACCAGTGTTTTCTTACTGTAGTTTTACAGTCACTTTAAGAAAACCATTTGCCACTCCAGTGGCAGTTTGGTAGGAGTTGTTTGTGCTCTGCTCTGACTTGCTGCCCTTCATTAAGAGGGTACAGCTCGATGCTTCTGAGCCTTTTTCTGCTCTCCTAAAAGGGGAGAGCAGCGCTGCCCTGCTTTGCTAGGGCAGCCTTCTGATCAAGAGGTAAAAGAGCAGATAAAGCATTATTTTTAATGGTCCCAAGACAACTTGAATCCAACCAAAATGAAGGCTTGCAGCCTCTGAAGGAGGTTTAAGGCAATCCTGCTGGGATTTGATTCTGCGCCCGAGTCATTTCACCCTGTTTTTTGGCCCATCAATAAACTCTTGTAACACTACTGCTATTGCCTTTTTGTTATAGTCATTTCGTTCCTCTGGAGTCTCTACAGCCATTATCTGTTTTGTTTCTTTGTTTTTCCTTTTCCTCACTAAGGATAGATTTTTAAGTTGGCAGAAGGTATTAAATTCAGTTCCCACCACCAGAAAACTCTGCATTTGCATGGGGTATATAACAGCCATGCAAGCTCCAGTGCATGCTCCCTGGGGGCTACTTCCTGTGGGAGATGTTCATACCATCTGTTCCCATCCCAAGAGCCTTGCTACAGTAGGTGTGCAGTGTAAGTGGGTTGTGGGTGCTTCTCCTCCTTGCCTTTCTACAACCAGTGCATGTGCATGTTACTTCCAAGCTGTGAGAACATTTTTGAGACACTTTTTAGATGTAGATGTGGAAGGAAGCAGCACCACAGATCAAGAAATAGGGAAAAGCCTCTAAGGACCAGATGCATGCTATGGGATATTCCACACTGTGGAAAATTCTTTTCACCCTGTTGTGTGTGTGTAGAGGCACACGCAGTCTCACCGCATGGTACAGACGCATCATGTATTTGAAAGAGTTTTGGTGACCTTTGGCTTTCTGCTGAGTGTGCATGGGTCATTTGGAGCAGACTGATGGCTTTCTTGGAGAGGACAAAGGTCAGTTTAAAATTCTTAGGTATACTATGTAATGCAAGCTGTTGGCAGATTTGGAAGATATCCATGAAGTATTTGTCAGGGAAGAAGGCCTATTTTTCAAGAGAAAGCTTTGGATGCGTAGTGGGAAGAGGAGTTATCTGCTAGATATGCCTGAAATGTGTTTGTTTTGAAAGCCACCATTTGATTAGGCATAAACTGTGAGCCTGGTTTGTACTCCTCAGGGCAGGGGAAGATAGAATCTGTTGTTTATCAGTGCAGCTTTTAGCCAGGGTGCTCATATACACTACAGAATATGCATTAAGCTTTTAGCATTGTATCTCTCAATCTTTTTGTTTATTTGTTTCAGAAGATCTTAAATTAAAAAAGAACAAGCCAGACACCCCCACTACTCCCAAAATAAACTGAAGTTGTGAAACTGTCCTTAACACCTTTGCCAAATGAAGCACAAACATCACTCTTACCAACCTACCATTTTCTGGCAAACCCTGTTTATTTACGTAGGGACATTTCTGAGAGGTTTTTCACTGTTGTGCATATAGTATTTAGCTGAACTTCAAAAAACTGATGAGAAAGGGAATAGTTATAAAGCAGACTGCTGCATAATTCAGATTTGGGATTACTAGTGGTTTTCTGCATATGACATTGAACAACTTCCAGGAACAAAACAGTTTTTTGCTTCTTTAAAATCAATGTTGGCTTTAAAGCAAGAAGCCCAAGGGACATGCCCATTTACACAAGTTGATAAAACCTTCAGACCATCTTGATTTATATTTTAATGAGTTTTACACTTACTGTCATGGCATGATACAGAAGCTTTCCAGATCAGTGTCAGAAGTTAAAGGTTGTATTACTTATTTTGCATTCCATTAATATTTTGATGTATAGTCTTAACAGTTTAGATATAAAATTGGTAATATTTTGTATGTTACTTTTAATATTGAGAAAGGGGTACCATGAATAATGAATAAGAACAAAATGATTAGCTGCTTTTAATAGAGGTGATCCATTTAGGTACCAGTAACTAATGTGCAGCCATTATAGGGAGTCAAAGACAAATGAGGAAAGGAGGAGGTAAAACAGGTTTTTCTGACTTTGCTTCTCAATTTCTAGAGCTTTGCAACTACAGGCAACCCTGTAGTTTAAAGTCATAAAGCGAACAAATCAATTTGGCAGTTCACAGGATTGCTGCTAAGATAAAATGAAAGCGAGGGAAAAGGGAGTGTTCTATGGGAAGGAAACATGAAGAAAATAGGCAGCCTACTTAGGAAGACTTGGAAGCAGATGAAGTCATGAGAACCTCAACAAAACCCCACAAGCAGTGGGGTTTCCATACAAGCAGAGAGACTTCAGCACATACTTGCTGTGGATGCTCTTCTGACAATTGCTACTGCAAAATGGCTCTTCTGGACTTTTTATAACACAGCTGCTGCTGCTACCTGCATCTCTTGCATGTTTTGGAGGATAATTTTCTTAGCTTCAAGAAACTTAAAGATAATTTCATTCTTCTTTTAAAGTAATATACAGGTGGTTTTATTTGCTTTAGAGTGAAAGGAAGTGATCTTCCCTTCCTTCTAATGACCATTACTTTTTTGAGATGTTTAAATAGCTGTATGAAATATTTTAAAGGATAGCCATATATATTAAAGTGACTGCCCCAGACTGAATAATAATTTTTAAAATAAATTCTGAAATTTTACATTTTTCTCTTGCCCCAGTATTTCCTCTTGTTCTTCATAACTTAATGGAGTAACCAAGATACCTGGCTGGGACGTGAATCTTTCCTAACAGTACACTTTGTACTCACTGTACAACTGATTCACAACTGTATGGTATAAAATATGTTCAAAAACATCTAGACTAATGTAAAAATTACGTAACTGTGATGAAAACTTCAAAAGAAAGGTTGGGGTTTTTTTTTCCGCTTTGTTTAGGTACATGTTTGGGCTGGTTCTTTATCTGTGTGCTCTTGCATATCCTTTGTACTTTTACTCTCAGTAACTGGTTCATCAGGAACTTTTAAGAGTACGCAGTCTCACGGTGGGAAGATATCTTTCTAGCTTTTGATTTTTCTTTTTCATAGTTTTCTTGTTCTTCTAGGGTGTGGTTTGAATGAAAATGAAATTTAGGTTGGTCTTTCCTTTTTTGACATGCCAAAGTGTTTGTTCTGTTAGCATTGCCCTGCTCCCTGTAAATCAGACATTCTTCTTGAGCTGCGTCAGGTTACTAATGACATGATTAATGCAGGAAGGGTAGAGAAGGATGACGTAGTGGCTCATGCAAAGTTTACCTGAGAATTATCTCTAGCTCTCTACTGTTTAGTGTCTGTGTGAGTCATGGCCTGAAGCCCTGCCATTCCTTGTTCTTCAGCTGGGCAAGATCACACTTACCTCATTCTATATATGCATTTCTTCCTTTTCTGCCAGATCTGATTAGAAGCACTTTTGTTTAAAACTCTATGTTTATAAAACATTAAATACGCTTTTTACAGATAGATGACCGTAATGCTAACTGAAAAGCACTATTAGGTATCCATGGTCCAGGTAGCTCTTAGAAACTTTCTCTGTCCTTACATGAATTCCGATTTTTATCAACTAAAGTCTTTCACATTCATGGATTTAGCAATGATAGCATTATGACATTAATAAGCTTTGCAACAGGACCATGAGTCAGTTGCTGTCTGTCAGTAAAGCCTCTTGTTTCTCCTTGTGTGTTTGCACAAATACAAGCTTACAAAATACGAATGGCAAGTTTTTGATGCTGTCTCCAGCTTTTGAAACTTCCTTGGGCTGTGAAAAAAAGGTCCACCTATTGTTTCCTTAATGGCAGAGCTGGGAAATTGATCTTACTGATCAAGAAAGCATGTGAGCATGTTCTCTGATACACTTTGAAGTCTTACTTATTCCCTCACTGTGGGCTGGCTGACTCCACCTCTTTTGTACTGCTGTTTGTGTGTGCGTGTCCTTTAACTGCAGATTCCTTGCAGAGTGTCTGTATCGATGTTCCACTAAACTTGCTGGAAGATGTGTTGTCAGATGCTCACAAATCTGTCTTACAAGGCCAGAATGAAGACAATATACAATTTGCAAGAAACACTGATTATTTTTTCAAGTTTCCTTTATTTTCTCTGTAAAACTGTCACAGAGTCTTTGGCATCCTTCGGGACTTCGGCTTTCCTCAACTAAAACTGCTCTCTGTGTGTGCTGCTCAATCTGAATTATCTTGTGAAAAAAAGTGCTCAATGCTTAACAGTAGAAGGTTATGCTGAAACAAGCTATCATTTTCCAGCCAGCTCATATCTTGCAACCTGCCAAAGCCTATATCAGGAACATGATGTGTGGGAAAAAGTTCGAGAATCATAGACAGAAAAATGTCTTGTGGGAAACCTAAAATGCCATGAGACTCATTCTGTTAATAAAGAATGTTTTTACAAGCACAGCAGCATCCCCCTTACTTTTTGACATTTTCAAAAATGAAAGCTTGAGAGCATAACATTTGTGTAGAATGTAAACAACCTTGATACTTAGATAAGTGGCATTTCTTGGAAATAACATTCCCTTAGGAGAGAAGAATGGGCAAAGTGAATCATTAGCCAAAAAAACCCCACTTGACTTATTCCTATAAGGCATACCTGTTGGCTACTTCTAATAAAGGCCATTCTGATGCTGGAGATTAAATTTTATATACGCTTTCTGATTACATTTTACAAACACATCCAACAGGAAAACAAATTCGTCCTATGATCTACTAGTCTCAAAAGGTGCACCAGATGAGTAAATTCTTACTGTAAACATATTAAAAAAAAAAAAAAATCTTAGCAGGAAATAAAAGTTCTCTACTGCCACATGCAGCATGTTTTGTGTATATTGCAGTATATGCTAATGGAGTTAATGATTATAATTACACACATGTCTGCATAGGGATGGTAAAAGTTCAGGTCCAGCTTACTGTTATCCATATTTCATTTTGCTGCTTTTAGAGGAAACATTTACGTAAGAGTAACATAGATTTTATTCAGTGAGTCCGTGTTTAAGCAAAAATCAAGCATATTGTTTGACACGTGCCTTTATGTAAGCTGTGTATTTAGAATCTGTCTTTCAGCTTGAGCAGCAAAATGGTATTTCTGGCTTTTGTTTTCTTCTGGCTAAATATCCAGGGCCCTGGCTTTAGAGCTGGTTTATTGCTTTTTGTCTAAACCCCTCTTCTTTTTGCACTTTCAAGTAAAAAATGGATCAAGAAAAGCTTTTTTTAACATTTCGTTTTCAAAATTGAAAGGCACTGAATGAATTAGAAATGAAAAAAAGAAACTGTCTTTGAAGAACTTCTGTAAAACCTGTACCTTCACTTCTCCTGCAGGTTTATGAGGCAGGATGTTGCCTGCCCTCCAGTTCACATCAAGTTTAGTTGCCTCTTGCTGCTCAAAGCAGTAGTCCGCAGAGAGCGAGTGATCCCTGTCTGACTTCTTGGCTCAGTCAAACTCCTGAGTTCAGAGGAGTCTGATTAAGGAAGGGCCCAAAAGGTAGGAAACAGCAGCAGCGTCCTTGGCTCAGGTGGCCTGGTAACAAGTGTACCAAGCCAAACTAAGTGGGTTAAATGGCCAAAACTGCAGATCACAGTCTTATTTATCAGGCAACTTAAATCTTGATTTACCTACAGATTAATGTGACTTTTGTACATGCCTTCTTTTGGTTGGCATTTGTGGTATGCTCTCCACCTTCAGACACTGTAACTCTGCAGGTCGCTGTTTCTTTCTGCAGCTAGGAAGCTTTCTCCAAATGCTTTGTATAGTCATCTTGGTACATCAATTAGTTCTTATCTTGTGTTGGGCTGAAGATCACCATGCATAGGGGAACGCAAAAGGCCAACATTGAAGTCCTACATATTCAGAAAAAGCTCTGTGAAGTCTACAAAACAGGGAAGATTTCTTACTTTATTTTTACTGTGTGTGCCTTTCTTCCTATGACCTTTACTGATCTAAAACATACCTGGGTACATTAATCATACCAATATCATAGGGAGCATTCAGCAAACCCTTGAAATTGGGTGTTGGCAGCTTATCTTCTTGGTTTTGCATGTTCTTGGTATCCATTCATCACTTAAGCAATTTCTCGTGACAAGATACCAGAAGGATATGGGGGGGATTTTAGGGGTTAAAAAAAGAGATGGTTCGTGATTGTGACGCAGTGGAACAGCAGTGTGGAGGTCAGTGTATGAGGCCTTTCTTTTGGCTCCCTCTGCCTTTTAAGAAGGGCCCAGGCACTGTCTCTGCTTTGGGGTTTCTTGCCATTTTTTTGAGACTACCTCTGTCAGGTCTTTCTCAGAATCAAAGCCTTTGCCCCTGGTTCTGTTGGTGGTCTGCCTGTATCGTAAACTAGCCCCTTGCAGGGTTTGTTGCTGACTATTTGAGCTTTCTGGCTTGCTGCTTAGCTGCCTGGGAGCCTTTGGTCAGCTCAACTAGGTAGACAGCTGCAGGGTAATCATAGAATCGTAGAATGTTTTAGGCTGGAAGGGACCTCTAGAGGCCATCCGGTCCAACCTCCCTACACAAGTAGGGACATCTCTACCTAGGACAGGGACATCGCTACCTAGGGCAATGCAGAGGGTTTCTGAATGCACTGTCCCTCTTTGGTTTAATGGCATGAGAAAAGTGCATGATTTAACCATCAACAATTTTCCTTCATTCTTGCTCTAAGTTTCCTCCTGGGAATTGGGGGGGGATTGTCTTGTTTTTGATAGGCCTGATTTTCCCTTGTCTCCCATGATTGCTCCTGCTACAATTTTTCCATTTGAAAAGGTGTTTCCAGAGATAATCTCTTAAGCTTCCTGAGTCCAACTCTGTGACATTCTTAATTTGTACGTGTTATTTTCTGTCATTTGTCTAGCTTTGGAAATTTCCACTTCCTAAATCTCTTTAGGAGAGAGAGAGAGGAAAAAACTCATTTTGTGAAGTTGAGGAGACACAGGTGGTCTGTTTGTGTTTCAGATTTCCATAACAAATATTTTCTGTTTCTGAATTTCCTAAAATCTCCGTGAGAGTACATGTTGGAAATGGCTGACCGTGTATTTGTTTTAACATTGTATAAAGATTTTTCTCTTGTTGTGATCCTCTTAAATGTGTGTAAAAGATAACAAGAATTCACAAAGCTTAACACTGCTGTAGTGTTAAGCTGGTTTGGAAAGCAGGAAAGTTCTTTTCCTTGGCTAAATGCCACTTCATAAAAATGGAATGAATCTATGTAAAAGTACTGGATCTGGTACTTCTCTTACTGACTTGCTCTTTGAGGGAAGAAGGACTTTTTATCTGTCTGACAGTCATTCCCAGTAATGAGGATGCACTGGTTGAAGGACAGAGACTTTGATGATAAGTTTCAATAAATTTCATGAGAATGGCTTCCCAGGTAGGAGAGAGTTCTTAGTGTGAGCTTGTGGACCTACTGAAGGTGTTTCAAATCCCTGTAGGACACAAGTTCATAGGGGGCCAAACCATGTTGGTTCCCCTGTTCATAGAGCTAGGGCTTTTTTTAATGAAATTGTGATTGCCTGTGCTAAACTGTTGTTGTGTTTCTAGCTTTACTGTGTATGTTCCAGTTGCCAAAATACTAGAAACCACAAAGGGCACCAGTGTAATAAACAAGAACAAATAAGGACAATTTGAAATGTTGTTACTTGCAGATAGTTTACTTGACATCAGAAATAAGAAATTATTTCTGGTTTTAATATTTATTTTAGTTACAGCTTTCTGAAACCCCTATGAACTTCTTTCTCCCAGTGGAATATCAGTAAATAGGACTACTACTCACGTGTAACTATTTAAAAATTGCAAGCAGTGAAAGGAAGCAAGATTCTCAAATTCAATAATGAGTTTTTATATAAAAAGCAATGGTTTTAAATTGTAAAAATTAGACCTGTTTTCTATTTTGTACATGTTTGTCATGAAAAATTTTGAAATTATCACCTTCTGATTTTTCATTTTTTCCCATTTCTGATTTGCCTTTAATGAAATAATTCACAAGATGCTTCCTATAATTGTAGTCATTTATAAATGACAAGGATTGGACATTGAAAGCTATGATTATAAAAACAATTTAGCCTGCTAGATATCCTTCTAAGTCCTCTCGATTATGTGTAAGTGCCAACAGTATAAGACTACATTCCATTTAAGTTTGAGTCCTCTGCTTAAAAGTTACTGAACTTCTGTGGTCTAAAGTCTTCTTTAAAACTCAGATCACCTGTTTTAAGTCTGTGTGTGCATGCACCTTAATACAGAATTGCTCCAGTTTTCTTTAGAGACTCATCACTTATGGCAAACTCTTTTTATATTCCCTTGTTCCATTGCTTTAAGACAGGTTTCCCTGTGGTAAAACAGTTTCCTCTATTACTTGTTTGTTTATATTAATGGCAGTTTCCTTCTTAAGATTAACTGCTGTTTCAAACAAATTGCCATTTCCTGTTCTGATGTAGCTTGTTTTCTTTAGATTTGTTCCACAACTGTCATGATGTCTGTAAAATATTGTCTGGGAAATCTTTGGTTTTGAAGGTGCAACACTCCAAGGCATGATTCTTAATCTTACTTAATTTCTTTTCTTTCTCTTCTTTCAATTTTAGGTAAGAACAACTTTTGCCGTGATTTTTTGCTTTTGAAGAATATCTCCTTTGGTAAAGTATTCGTCTCCTTTTTTTTTTTTTTTTTTTTTTTTTCTGTCTTCCTTTAAAAAATGGTATTCTTTTTCTCTGCATTTAAGGGAGGAGGGGGAATCCTTCGCCAAGTGCCCTTTTAAATACTCTGATAGGGTTGCTGGAAAAAAATTTGAAAATGTCAAGTAGGTGTTTGGGGGATTTTCTTAGTAATTTTTTATATGCAGGGTGTGATAGTACAAATGCACAAGCAGGTTACTGACTGTCACCTGCAGTAGTCTGAAGAAGTTTGAGATAGGTCTTCCTTTAATGAAGGTGCTTCGTTATTTCCTGTGGAATATCTGCATGCTCAAAGGCCCTGGCCAAGTATACCGAAGCTTATGTAGTAGTTCTTTATCTATCTATACCCAAGAAGATTTTAAAGCTAGATAGCAGAAAGTAGGAAAGTTAATGAGATATTTTAAATGAAATGATGATTCAGCAGAGTAATTAACACAAGTTGCAATACCAGGATTCAGAGTTGTTTGGTTTTTTTAAAAGAAAACTAAGTCTGATATGTCTTTACTGTCTAATAATGATGGGGGGGCTGTACTGTACTGTGTTTCTCCCTCCACAGCCATTACTAACTGTAGATTTGGAAGCTTCCTGTTAAAAGGCTTCAATCCCAAGGAAAAAGGTCTTTCATTTAGCAGGCCTAGAGACAACTTCTGATTATAAGAGAATTGGTATATTGTGGAGAGTAATAGAACTATAAATATGACTTCCTGTGCATTAGACATGTTTGCCAGTGGCTGAAAGCTTGAAAAAAGGAGATCTTGTCTGGCTACAATTCACAATCAACCTATGGAAAGGAGTTGAGAACAGCAGTCCATTTCTTTTATCAGGGACATTCTTGGTTCATAGTACTGCAGTTCTGCTTTTTTGTTCTTTTTCCTATACATATACAGTACTAATTAATCAGTGGGAGGCTCAGGCATGAGGTAATGTTGGAAATCAACAATCTGAATTCTGTGATTCTTAATAGAAACTTCATGGAAACCGAGGTATTGCTATCTCTTTGGTCAAAGAAGTATGTTATTTGGACAGTATTTAAAGGCAGACTCTGGGCTGCTGTGCATATAATATTCCTTTGGGTTTTGTCTATATTTAGAAGAACAAAACTAAAATGAGAAATAGTGTACTTCACACTGGGAAATAATCCCAATCTTGAAAATTCTCTGGCATCTGTATTGTCACATCTTAGTCAGAAGGACCCTCTGTAGCCATCCACAGATTGTTTATGTAATGTAAGGCAAAAATCTCTCTATTATTATTCAGACAGATTTTGCGTGGGCTTCAGCCTCTAATGAAGTTAATGTAAGTTGTGTGAATTTTAATTTTCTCAAGTCTTAAATATGCTTCTTCCTTGTTACTCCATCTGAAAGGCAATTAGTGATGTTCTCAAATGAACTCTGGAGTTCAAGATTCTTAATTCCAAGAGACAAAGCTCGTAGTTGCCCAGAAGTGTGTGCATGCTGTTCATCTTCATCTTGACTGCTCCCCACACAACTGGTTGTCAGGTGGTAATGAAGAAGGGGTGGGAGGCAGTCGGACAAGGAGGGGAGGGTAGAGAAGTAGTGACAGTGGTGGCGTGAGGAGTAAGGAAAAAAAATGAAAAAGCTGGCATCAGTGAGTCTCTGCTTCAGAGAGGTAAGAAAACAGTGTCCTAGGATTTACAGTGTAGGATTCCTGGAGTTTTTCTCCACATATTGGCCTTGACCATGATCTTATTTTTAGAGTAGCCAGACTTTCTGAAGAGATTCAAGCCCTTAGGTAGTGGTTCCCAGTTGATGGGAGAAACCTGAGGGGAGAAAAGGGGGAAGCACACGTGTTCCATTTCCTGTGCACACTCTTGCTCTCACTCTTGCCCATGTGTTCTTTTTTGCTCTCACTGTTGTCCTTTCTTGGCAATCTCTCTTTTGCTGCTTAAAGACTTGCCACATTTGACAGTCTGAAGCTTTAATTACCAGTCAAGAGCATTGTATTAGTTTCTCTGTCTGCAGCCCTCCTGTCTAGGTTCTTCCTGGTTCCGTCTAAACTGCCATGCAGTGTTACGTACTCTAACAAGGACCAGAAAGCTGGACATTGTGGCATCTGCTCTGGGCCACGACAAAAGTAGAAAGAGATTGTTCCGTCAGCGTGCAGCGCGTATGCAGGTACTGCACGCACAGCACAAGCCTGGGCCTTATGGATGGCTTCACTATTTTCTTTGCCTTTTTTTTTTTTCTTTCTTTCTTTTTTTTTTTTTTTTTTTTTTTTTTTTGTTTTTTTTGTTGTTGTTTTTTCCTGAATAGACAGTAGCCTGGGGACAGGGAGAAAAGAAGAATCTCATGTGAAAAAACCTTTAGATTTCACATCCTTTCCATCAGTTTTGCCCTTGTTTTATGGAGTCACTTATGTCATTCAGTTAAAGTAGTTTACAGTCCTACATCTTAAGTCCAGGTAGAAACACTACTTACTTTCATCTGAGTTCTGTCCTGTGAATCAAAAGAGCCATGTTCCTACAAACAAACAATCTATCTCCTCTGAAAGTTTTCATTATCACAAAGCTCATAATCTGGGAAAAAAACCAAAAGTATGGAGTCCAGGTTATTTATTTTGAAATATAAACTTAACTACAAATAGGCTGACTTGGTTTATTGGGTTTATTACCTGTCTTTGATTTTTATATCCTTTCCTAAGTATTACTTTTTTTTTTAAAAAGGGGGGGTTAAAAATGGGTTAAATATAGATGTAGATTACATCACTTGGTCTGTAGTACTTATATTTCTACAGGGATACCAGTTTACTGCCAAAATATGACTCAAAAGATCAATAGCAAACAATCTGTACAAGTTTACACAAGAGAACTGAAGTATTTCATTCCATAAGCATTGTGCTTTAAAAGCACACATTGCAAAAATAGATACTTCTTTGGGAAGGCGGCTTTCTTAATTTTCAGTGTTGGTTTCAGAAGTATGTCCAAATAGTTACGGGGTTTTTTTCCTGATAAATCTGTTGCTGCATATTGAGAATGGTTCGGAATTGAAATGGCCATGGCCCCAAATGCTTACACTTAACAGAGGTCAGTCATAATATTTATGTCCACAAACACAGTTTTAAATTAAAAGTAATTAATTTATAAGTTTGATGCATTTTTGTTGTAACTAAGAATTCAAATGGAGTTGGAAAAGGTGCATTTCTCTTTAAGGATATGCTGATCATGGTGACTGCAGTTGCAGGAGGTGCATTTGCCATGTCTTTATAAACATTTTTATGTAGAGCATATTATATTTAAAGTGCTTTGATTCCTTTAAAACCATCTGGTTTATTTTATCAAAAATCTGTGTATTAAGAAGTGAATGATACATCCTCCATGTCTGTGCTTTGTTAATGTTCTATGGAAGAAAAATTTTTTTACAATACTGCACTAATAGATATCTCTCATTTTTATATAGTCCCTTTCTGTTGACAGTGTCAAACATTTTGCTCCTCAGTCATTGTATTTACAGTTCTTCTAATCCTCTGTATGTTGGTCTATTTAGCAAGTCAAATGTCAGAAGGGAAAAGAAAGGAGAGATGGCCCCTCACCTCTCTTTTTTTAATCTGAGATTTTAAAATTACATACAAATCTCTCAAGCTCCTGGAGGAAAAAATGTGCAGTTACGGAATGAATCATGTCCCTTTTGTTCAGCTCATGCTTTTTATTAAACTCTTTGGCTCTTGCTTTAACATTATCAACCTGGTAACCAATAGTCAATGTCTCCACAGCATTTCCAACAATTCCAGAGGCATCCTGACCATCTACAGATAGTAGTGTTTGATAGCAGTGGGGTTTTTAGGCTGTAAATGTTTGAGCATGTCATAGCTTTTAGATTTGACAAAAAAAAATTTAGAAAAACAACTGAAAAGAGAAAAGTAGAAATTGGAAAATTAAAACTTAGGGTAGTTAGGAAAGGTGGGCAACACAGGTAGTTGGGGCTTATAGCTCTGGGTTTATTGCCGAGTTCCTTAAATTTGGCACTTGCCCGTTGAGATTGTGAGAGCAACCTTCATTATTCTTAGCAGTTTACCCACCACAAAGTTTTGTTCTCCTTTTGCAGAGGACTTGTCAAAATGCTATGACAACTAGGCTGGTTTTAGACAAACAGACCCTGGCTCTAAAAAGACAGTAAGTCTGCAAGTCAAATGTGGAGGGCAGCCATTGGCACTAGAAGAAGTAAGAAACCACAGATTGTTTTCTCATTGGATGAAGAGCTTAAAGCAACGTAAAGTTAATTGAAGAATTCCTTGAAAGTGAAGTCAGCCTAAAATAAAAGTTTAGGGGTCTATAATTTACTAAATGTGAAAGCTTTGTAAGCAGTAGTGAACCTAAAAGTTTGAAAAGAACATATTTTAGTAAACATATCTGGCTTGTGTTATGAACTGTCCTGTTTTAATTATTTGTCCAAATAATGTAGATTTGCAGTAGGATCTCTAATTAAGCACGGTTTGATTTATTGAGCTGGCCCCATATAAACCATGATGTCATGCTGTACTGCTCAAAATTACAGCTCTGCTCTTGCAGTTTAAAGATGATTATTTTTAACTTCGGAATGTTTCAGGTTTGTGCATCTTGGCTTTTGGCTTTCTGAACTTAAGATGTTCTCTGCCCTCCTCCTCCTCCTCCTCCTTTCCTCCCCTCCCGCCCCCTCCCCCCCCCCCCCCCCCACAC
>JAAGNO010020702.1:0-14894 GCA_033439905.1 Ceryle rudis | reverse complement strand
CTGTTGACACCGAGGGTTGTTTGTCAGAAGAGAGCCCTGGGATTTGGAAGAGGAACTTGGCAGCAGAGGCAGGGGGGGCAATTGGCTGCAATGTAACTGGAACAAAAAAACGTTGAAATGGACTTCTGAACACTCTTGGCTTTAAATATTGTTGGTAAATAATAAGGCAGGAATATTCATGCTTGTTGTCAAGGAGGCTGAGAAATAGGTACAGTAGGTATTGAACTATCCTTTACCATGCTGATGCCATTCCAGAGCAGGAATGCTTCCTTTATGTCTAAAATGTCTTGAGTTTTCTTTTGATGCCGTAATTGAAGAAAAAAGAAATGGGTGGGGGGAAAGGGAGATAGGCAGGACCCCTGTTACTGCAGGTAATAATTATTTACTAGGGAACAGGAACTCTCACACACATGAGTGTTCTACTCATATGTGTTGCATTTGCTGCTCATTTCCCAATTGAATAGGAAAATTTGTCTTTAGTTAAATCCAAGTCTCTTCCAAATGCAAAGGGAAGGTTTCTCATGGGAGGGTTTCTGCATTTCCATGCAGCGGAGGTCTCACTTCTGCAGAAATTAGCAGCATTCCTTCCTGTTGGCATCCCTCGTCTGGACTTGTGGGCCTGGACAATACACAGCAGGGTGTGGAGGAAGAGAGGACTGAAAGTTAGGTCAGAGTATAGTCTCTCCTGCCAATCTCTTCTAGTGTGTTGAGACCAGGCATTTCAGGACAGGGGGAGTCTTTCTGTGTCGATGCCAAGAATACTTTAGGACACAGCCTGGCAGCAAACAGGGGAGGGACTAAGGATAAAGGCATGGAGGCAGTTGTACTGGAGGCACTTAATTACCTGTAGATGTCAAAAGGTGTGAGTTGTGTTTGAGAGGCAGTAGCTGTGGCAGAGAAAGGCAGACTCCATTTTTTAAGAGAGCAACAGGGAGAATTTCGGAATGGGAGGGGAAGATGAAGACATCTTCCTGTGGATTTTAGAGGGAAGACTCTGTGAGCTGCCCTTGGTAATGATTGCAGCATATCAGGCTCATGTTGGTTGAGAACAATGCACGTTGAGTCATTGCAAAGCTATACTTCTCATGAAGAGCCTTGATTACATAGCAGCTGACTCAGTTTCTGTGCTATGAATTGTGTGTATAAACTAGATTAGAGTTTAAGACTCATAAAACCCCATGGGATTTCATAGGATTTTTTATAAGGGCATTTTCAATTGAGTATCACTTCTTAAAAATAATAAGTTGTTGACTAACATATTGGTTTTAGTTATGTAACTGCTTTTAGTCATCCTATAACTAGTTCCAATCAGCTAATGAAGGTTAGAGAGAATGTATTTGTGGGGGGAAAGGAGTTCATACTCTGTATTTCAGTGACAGTAAACATAAATGGGTGGAAAGTATGTGCAAGTTTACTAACAATTGGTATGTATAGTGAAAAGATTTGATGTCTGAGTTTAGTTAAAAAAAAAAACAAACCAAAAACACCAAAAACACCAAAAAAACCAACCAACCACAAAACCTAAATAATTTTCTTGGTTTGATCTGGCAAAGTTGCCAATTGAAAACAAATCTAACCATTTAGAATGATATGAAAGCCTTAAATCTTGGAGTATTGAGGTCTCCGGTTTGCAGTCAGTTACAGGTAACCTGTAATGTCTTGATTGTAATTTAATATCAATAGAAATTTAATAAATTTTAATATTCAGTGACCTTCCATCTCTTGTTGATTGAAGCCCTCTGAGAAGCTTTTCACAGTGGCTAAAATCTCTGAGAACAGCCAGCTTTTGGTGATGAGCAGACCGCTTGTCTTGATGAAATGAAAATAAGTGGTAGATATCAGATAATTCCATGATGAGATGATCATGTCTTGGTCTTATACTAACAACACATACATGCCTTTTTTATATATATATATATATTTCACAAAATCTGAATATCATCTCTTTTCCAGGGTGGCCATTAGCAGACAGTTGAAATGGATCTTGCCATGAGGTTTGAGTGGAGTGACTATCATTCACTGCATGTGGACACACAGGCATTGATTTTGTCCTCATTTTCTTTAATGTATCTGGCAATATATTTGGTACAGAAACAGAAGTACTCAGACCTTGATGAATTTATGACTGACAGCAGTTTAATTCTTTTCTGTCTAATAAATAACTAATGTAAGTTTAATTTTTAGTATTATTATTATTTTTTTATTTTGGCAGCTCTTTTCCTGACATTTACTTTCTGAAGCTGATCTTGGTACTAGAGGAACAGCTTGCCTCTGAGAGGCATAACAGCTTCTCCATCACTTTGTCTTGTCATTAAAACTAGACATTCACCCACAAACTGTCTCACAACTTGGAAGTTATAGGTGTGAAATTACTTAGGGAGGAACTTTAGTTTGCAGTGAATGATGAAGTGAGCCTAGTGGCCAGACAAGGTAAGAGGGTGATGATGACTGTCATGAGAAACTAAACAGGGAGGTGGGGCAGGAATATGCCTGCTGTGATACCTCTGGAATTGCCAGTAGGTCACCAGATGGCAAATAATGGCACTTTCCAGTTACAGTACTTTCAGTAGCTTTGTTTTTTCTTTTGCCCTACAATGTAAAGCTGTTTAGTGTCACATAAAAACCCCACAGTTTCTTCAATAGCAATTGCCTGAAATAATTTTCTTGATACTGATGAAAAAACCCACAACTGGGATCACAGCATACAAAAGTATATGAACAGAGAGATGGAGGTGATCAAATGTGGTGCACAGGGAGTCTCATGAACGTGAAGTCATATGAATGACATGAAGGCACAGGGAGGAACACATCTGGCAGCCATGTAATTTGAACAAATCCCTTGGCATTGATTAATGGTGTGGTGGGTCACATAAAAGAACTTACCACACATCTCTTGCAGTATTCCTCTGCCCCCTCGTTCCCACTTTCTCAGCTCTGGCCTGTTTCAGTTTCAGTGAGCAGGCTCACCCAAAAAAGCTGAAGGAGCTCATCTGTGCTAACCTTTCTTGGGTGGAAATGATTAGGGAGTGATGATGCAAGCAGCTCAGCTAGCTTGAGGAGTGTTGACTTGCCCTGTGGCAGTGGGTGGGGAAAGGGAGATGTATCCATTGAGGAGAGGTGACTCCTTGCAGAGGATGCATGGTCACAACCAGTGATGGTGTCTGCTCTGCATCTGGGGGTTGAGAAGGCAGATGCATATAAATTTTCATCTCAGTGCTGTATCTTAATTTGCTAACTTGAACATGGTTGGCAGAGAAGCCGTGATGTCAGAGCACAGGCTGTGCTGAAAGTTGACAAGCCTAAGTGGCTGCACACTCAAAGGCAGTCTGTTGCACTTGTTGGCAGATATTAAAAATAGCACAGCTTTGGTTTGGTGTTTTGCAAGACCACTTCTAACTGGCATAGTGGAAGATGTGCTTTTCCTCAAATGCAGCTACACTTTTACCTGAGTAGAAGAGCTTTGACTTGTTATTGGTTATATCTGGAATTCAGAATGCAATGCTAAGATGATTAACATGCATTAATTAAACCTCTAGCACCATTCTGAGAGGCAAGTTTAGAAGGAGGAAATGGAGATGAGCAGCCTAAAGGTGCAGAGGGAATCTGCTTCAGAGCTGAAATTAAACTTTGGCTCCAGGCATCGTGCCTCTGGAAATTCCTACTCGAGTTTCATGTCAACATTGTCCAAGTACAGCACTGTAATTTAGAGTACTTTATAAATCTCTATCTGTAGTTGATAAGATTTGCATAAACCACATCCATTAACAATAAAAGGACTGCTATTAAATAATTAAGTAATAAAGAGATCACACCATCAGTAACATGATTAAACTAAGAAAGGCTATCGCTTCTTTATCTTCTCCTGAGCAGAGGAGCAGATGTATTGTGTTGGGCCAGTGTCCATCTAGCTCTCTATCTCATCTCTAGCTGTAGCTGTAGCCATAGAAAAGTTACAGGAAGAAGGCAAGCGTACAATCATGCTTTCTTTTTGCCACATCTTGCTATTTTTGGCAATTCTGCTCAAATTCTATTCTGAAATCTATTTTCAGCTTTGAATTTTGGAAATTATGCATCACTGTGGCAACATATCCATAGTAATCTGTCTTTTCTTGTGAGCTGTATGACTGAGCACACCCGAGCCTCCCCCGTACACATTTTATAATCACCATCTGCTAGTGGTGTGTTGTGATACATAATTGCATTTGAGAAGTTTTCTTTTACACAGTAAGTTCATCTGTCCACCATAGCCTAGAAGACTCCAGAAATCTGGTGAGTCCAATTACTGTCTGTCTTCTTTTATCCATTTTATAGAACAATTAGTGGTTATGGAAACTGTCAAAAGACACTTTCCTGTAGGGATTTGAAATGAGATGAGGAAGGCCCTTATATAATGTGGAAGAAGTCACTGTGCTTTGTGTTTTCTTCCCAGAGCTCTGTAGCTGCCTCCTTGCTATGGGTAGGCCCATCATTTATGTTAGCATCACAACATGCTTACAGTGAATGGCTTTTGCATCTGATCCAATCAGTGATCTTTGAGAAAAGCCTTTTATGGCTTTGTTTGTAGTTCTCCTGTGAGTGTTGTTCTTTAACACAACAGCATTGCATTTAACACAGTATTGTTCTTCAACACAACATGGCTTTTTTAAAAATGGTGAAAGTGGGTAATTAATTAAAAAAAATGTTAATAAAATTTTAAAAGACAAGTTGGGATTTTTTTAGTAGCTACACTTTATTATGTATGGCTGCTTTTAAATGTTGATGGAACTAGGAAAAATCAGAAAACCAAATTTCCCCTGGTTTTCATTGCGGGGCACATGGGTCAAACACTCAGCATGCTGCTCTCAGAAGAAACAGTTTCATTTTTCCTAATGTGGACATGCAGTACTAAAGCTTGCTGTTTTATGACTGAGCGGTACTAAAATGCTGTTTATTGTCAGTCTCTTCAAATCTGGACTAAATAACATGATTCAGATGTTCTTTGAAACCACTGCCAGACGTGCAGTATGGATGAATGCCTGAAGAAACCAATGGGTGTTAGGCACTCCGAGGCTTTTTATTGTTTAGACTATCATGAATTTCACGCATGAAGAGAAAATGCTTCTTTCCCTTCTCTATTTAGATTTACATGTTGAATGAGATGTATAGGTGCTTTATTTATTCATTCATATTAAAAGAAAAAGATAATTAGGAGAAATAGAGTAGGCTTTTGCTTTGCTTATGCTATACGTTTGGAAACAATGCGTGTTGAGTTGGTTTTGTGCAGCACTTTAGTAATCAATAAATGTATTTCTTCCTTTGTTTTGTGTGATTCTTTTACACCTGCCTCTGTATGAATAAGGGTAAGGAAGTGTCTATACCCTTCATTTGCACTGCATGATCCCTTTTGCTTAGTTTTTCTTGGTTTGTTTTCTTGTTTTAAAGGATAAGAATCAAAAAGAAAAGTGACTCTGTAAAAATATAAATAATCTCTGGTGGTTCCTTTAGTAGACTCAAAAACCTGAGTAACTTTTTGTGAATTTTAAAAACAAAATTGTGACTTGCATCTTTGCCCCTTATTTCCGGCATGGTGACTAATCATATTGTCTCCCCCCCCCCCCCCCCATATCTCAGCTAGCATTGTTAATAGCCATAATTAATTGCTGGCAGTAACACTGGCCAGTGCATACTATAAAACAGGATTTGCTTTTATCAATAAATTGCCATACGCTTACAGCTTGAGTCCCAATCTGCGTTAATGTTCTTGTTCGTACCGCTGAGTCTTTGCACTTGGAACTGGTATCCTGCAGAAGGAGCTAAAGCAAACTCTGCCACTGCCTTCTCCGTAAGGAGCAGTCATTTGGATGGCTCAAGTATTTTGCTAGGAACACAGAGTGGCATTTTGTTTTTTCATGCCTTCATCCAAATCTTATCAACCAGCCCAAGCAGGAGAAGAAAAAAATATTTGCTGGGTTCCTTTCAGATGGTGACACCCTCTCTTCCTGCAAATAAACAAGAACATGTCTTGATTTCTCATGTGTAAATCAAAGGCAAGGGCTTCTCATGCCATCTGTCAAATCAGGCGTTTGTGGGTGCTTCCTTGCATCCTAACCTAACACAAGTTTTTTCCCTTCTGCATCTTGCCCTTTATGAAAAGTACTGCTTTTCCTTTTATCCCTTAGTTTACAAAGGCATCTGAAACCTGAAGAAGGGCTTTGGTACCTGGAAATTTGAGTTTTAGCTTTAGGAATTAAACCTAGTAATAGGTACTGCCTCCTTCCAAGAACCTTCTCACACCTGCGGTTTATGAAGTATTTCAACAGCTTTCATGTGATCCTGTATGTATGAACCTCCAATTTAATTTTCTCATTTCTAAACTTAGTCGTTATCAAGTAAAAGCAATGAAAAATTAAAGAACTATACCCAAGAAACAGGGAGTTTAATTTCTGTTTGAAACACATGCCTAGTCATGATTGCAAAGGTTCTTTTTTTCCTGTTCTTTCCCTTTTTTTAAATTCATGGCTAGAACATCACATATGCGGTAATATTTTCCATTTACAGAGCCCTCTGTTTGATGATTGCAAGCTGCCCTGTAAACATTTTTGGTCTGACAGTCATTTTTAAGAGTCTGGTGCTGTCTCTATTTTTGGTGGGAATGTGGCTAAGTGATTTTTCTCGGGGTCACCCAGTGTATCAGCTGGAGCACAGTGGTAACATAGATCAGTACATTTTCTGCCTTTTTATTAATGTCTTGATTGTATTTTTCTCTGCAGTACATAGAATGGTATAGTAGAAAATACCAAGAAAATAACTAGAAAAATTCTTTGGGGCTGAAGGTAAGAACTCTGCAGAATAACTGGAGAGAGTTTAGAATAATAATAACTTCCTTATACATTTAAAAAAAAAAGTCATTAAGAATAATAGATGAACTAGCCTACACTAGAAGTCTTAAAAAGATACTTCCTTTTGGCCTTTTTTAGATCATACCCAGATACTATATATTGCTTGTGCATAAATTTAAGCTTAGGATCATTTGTAAAGTTTCAGAACAGAAAATATTTAGGATAAGTTTTGATTTGTGCATATTGGGTGTAGGTTTTTTCTTTGTTGTTGTTTGGGGTTTTTTGGTTTGGGTTTTTTTTGTTTTCTGATGAATACAAATGCAATATTTTCACTGTTAAGTGTTCTAAAATTCTGCATACATCAGTGGCGAGAAGCGGAGGGGATTTTCAGTAACTGAACAACAGAAGATCATTTCATTACTAGGTATATAAGGAAGGCCTCATGGTAGGATGTTAGTCTCCCTAATAAAAGGGTGCATTTAATAATGATGTTTTTTCTTACCTCTTCTCTCTTTAAGTCTGGTAATTTATGTGGACTATTATTTCTGTTGCTATTTCAGTCCTTCTGTTTTTGAAAAATGTCTTCACATCCAGTAATACTTTTGGATAGATGATTGCATTCCCTGAATACTAAATAACTTGAGAATTTCAGGTTATTTATTCATGTAAATACAGCATTTTTTCAAATTACTTTTTTTGTGGGTAGCGTGTCTGCTTAACAAGGAGTTCTAGATTGCTGAGAGTGTTTTACAAAGATGAATTAAACGAAACATCAATTCAGAAGCAATGTCTTCCATGAGAGAAAGAACAGTTTTCAGACATCAGTTTTTAAGAAGTTTTGGATTGGGTTTTCTTTTTTTAAATGATAGACATTTGATGCTGATTTCTCAAAACAGTTAAACCTTTCATTTGCTACATGCACAATGGATGTGCTTCACTGAGCAATGATCATCTACTGTCATGTCTCCTCAGTGCTCTGTGCAAGTTGAAAGCTGTTTACATTTGAGGTTGAGATACAGTTTGACAGCTCGCCCCTTCCCTATTTATTTTTCTTTCTTGATAATAGTAGTAGTATCTCAGTAGAAGCACACTTCTCTTCCCTGTGTTGCCCAAACCTTTCTCCTTGTTCAGTGTCAGGCCATCCTCTGGCCCAGCTACTCTTCTGTTCTGGCATGGTACCACTCAGGATCCCCTCGCAGGAAGAAAGATGTCCTTTCTCTTTCACCAGTCTGTGAACCTCTGTTAGTGACTTTGATGCAGAGGAGGATTGATGAGAATGAAAATGAAGTCAACAAATATATTTTACAGAAATTAGAATACTTTCTGACATGGTTTTGCTACCATGATTCTGCTGCTGGTTTCTGATAGTTTCAGCTATCATGTTTTCATAGACTGTTTCTTAAATTAAGTACGCTTGTATGTAACGTAATCATTTGACTGGGAAAAGGACCACACTTCTATCTCTCTTCTTCCCTATGTCTGAAGCCTGTACTGAATAATTGCAGTCCTCAGATATTTTAGTGATTGTGTTGATAGTAGGGTATTCTCCTAGACATGCAACATTATTTATGAGGTGGATGGAAGTATTTAAAATGTTGTCTCACACAATCAACTGGAAAATACTTCTAGTGTGTAAAAATGAGGCTGTTCTGATATTTGCTGAATTTCCCCCTGGGAGAAGATTGAGGAGACCATTTATTTCCTGTTCCATTTGCATGACCTGTTACCAAGTTTAGCGTGTTACATTTATTGAGCTTTTCAGTTTCTAGTAAGAGATGTGGCACTTGTCAGGCTTATAAATGATATCTTGAGGTTTCTCCCAGAAGTAAACTATGTATGGTTCCAGTTCATAATGCTGGTATTGAGTAGGGAAGAGAGCAGACATGATGGTGGTTTGGGAGACAGCTGAGGTAACATCAAGAAGCACCTGGTGGAAGTTTCCCTAGCAGCTCAGGTAACTACACAGATGCTACCTTTGTTTTCCCCACACATCATGACCAACTTTGCTTATGATGTTTGTATGTTCGTCACTGAAATGGACACCTCCCTCCCCGAGTATATGACTTATATTTGAATCAGTGAGGGTTTGCCTATGAAGCTGAAGAGAATGATGTGGAGAATTTGGAAATACTTTACTTATATTGCATCAATCAGTGTAAGAAGAAAGCTTTTGTCCATTTCTCTCCTGCATCCACTAATGGCTGTATGTAAGGGAGTCTGTACTACATTGTATTAAAATCAGCGTTGGTCACAGGCATTATTTTACTCATCTGTAGTCATCTCTGAGCCATTAATGTATGTAGAAACAGTATCAGCTTTGTCTGTTAACTGTTCTCAGAGAGTTTGAGCTGGTTCTTTTTTTCTTCTATGTGGAGCTTGTTAGTTTGATTATTGAGACTGGAAATGTAAAAAACAAATTAATTGACTCTCTTTTTCCCCTCCCCCCACCAAAATGCTGTCTTTTTTTGGCAATTCAACTTCATTAAGATTATGACAAGAGCTGGGAATGTTATTACACATTGAATTTTTTTTTTTTCCCAGTAGCATCTTATCACAAGGATTTTTGGAAACCTTATCAGTCAGTCATCTCACCTATACACGTCACATTAACTCACTCTGTCATCACAACAGACAGAGACAGACATTCCTGAGTTTCAAAACAGCTGCAAGGTCGTCTGGAGTGCCAGCAGCACAATCATATGGCCCAGTTTATGTGGTCAGAGCTACTTTACTGTTGGGTGCAGTTTCCATTGAGTGTGATGTTGCTGGGAAAGAGCAGTTACTCTCTTCAAAGTTTGAAACTTGCTGCATTCTTCATGGCTTAAACTGGCCATTTAAATTGGTCAGTGTCTAGTGAAGCTTATGAAGGAAGTGCTGTGAGCTGCCCTGTGGTTGAAGCAGCAGTGGAGATCATTTCCAAATACTCTTTGTCTCCTTTGCTTGGCCTGAATGAAAGCTGGTTGGTGCTGGCTAAACATGTGTGGGATAGAGTAGGATGTCCTCTGGCATTACAAGAGACCATAATATATTCTCATTTGAGAAATCTCTTTTAGAATTTTTCCAAGAATGCATAATTTGAAGCTCATGTTGTCATGTCCCTTGGCTATCTCAATGTTTGGAAGATAGGCATGAATGTAAATTCATTTTAAATGGGCTTAGCCTTTGTGAGTCATGCATATGCTGCCACTTCTGAGATTTAGCGTGCCATGGTGGTTTTAATTGGCTCATTGCAATTGCCAGTTAGAGGCTTCAGCAGGTGCTAGTGGCATCCAACTGTCTCTTGAGTTCTCTGGGGTTTTCCTGCCAGGTGAATGCAGACTAAATGAGTAGGTGGACAAGTTTATCTTCTATTTATTAAATGACATTTTAGATAAATCAGAGTTGTTCACACGTGTGTTTGGTTTTGATTCTTGCTGTAAAGATCCATCTAATTTTTCCTGTGGGACCAACACAATGCAAATTCCAAGCTTTTCATCATGTGCTTTGAATTTGCCATATTTGAGAGATTTGGGCTACCATGTACTTCCCACAGTGCCCCCAGATGAAGGAAGGGTAGGGAGCTGTGAAGTCCTTTATCTTGCTGGTTACAATCTGAAAAGTGTTGTGCTACCCTATGCAATAATTCTGTCTCATGGATTAATTATTTGGTACTTTTGGTTTCTTTATACTCTCTTCTGGTTTATCTTTTTCTACTTGTAGTTTTCTGACTACTAATTCCAGTATGTCTTTGACTCTGTAATATGGGAAGTCGCTAATTAAAAGGAAAAAAATGAATTTTGATACATGCGAAGTTTCACTTGCCAACAACTTTGACCACGTGACCAATTTTGGGAGGGGAAAGAGAGCAGCAAACCCCTCCTTGCATGAATTCTTAATGAGTTGCTGTATTATTAGGAACACAACCTAATGGCCATACAGCTAAATATTTACTTGAGAGTTTATTTAGTACAGCTTGCTTTCTTTTTAAGCTACAGATTTCTTCATTGCATCCTTTATTCAACTGTTTGGTCTTCCTAAACTCATAATCTCAGTATCTGTGATGCTAAAGAAACCAGAGCGTGAGGTCAAAATTTCCATTACATAGCCAGAGAGGAATTTCAAGGAACAATGCCAAAATCACTTAAAAAAATAAATTCACAGGAAAGATGACTCATCAATCAACAATTGCAGTTCTAGAAAATAGAATTAGTTGTATATGTTCTGGGTACAGAGAGAGACAAAATGCACCCAGCCTGACAGGCAGGGTTAATCAGGGTGATTGTTTGTTTTCTGTGATTTTTTACCTTGACCTCTACTTCTTTTTCACCCTTTAAGGAGGATCCTAAATAGCACACAGCTTTATGTTGCACACAGCTTTATGTTGCAGCAATCATTGCCTTCTCAGAGCTACAACTATCTAACAAAAAGAAAAATATTTTCTGGCTTGCTGTATCTTGCACTAATTAGCCAAGCAACTGAAGGACAAGGGGAACAGTCTTGTCCTGTGCTTAACTTCTCTTGGAACTGTAAGAAATTTAACATGAGGCTACCTGAGAGACCAAAATGCAGCATTTTATACATTATGGAGGTGACAGACTTCTGCTTTAATATGCAGTAACATGAATGTGAAAAAGACATGATAAAGGCCAGTTTCCTTCCTTCTAAAATAAATAAGCAGCATGCAGGAGTGAAGATCCTTCTGAGAGTGAAGTTTATTGACCTATGGCAATGTCTCTGGGGGAGTGGGGCAGGCCTGCTGCTTGTGGCATTTTGTGTCATGCCAAAGCTGCAATGGAGATGTCACTTCTCTGGTGCTTCTTGTCTTCTCTCCCCCTTGAGCTGCACAATTGTTTTGCTTTGTTAATTTTAGATGTGAAGAAAGTAATGCGTGCTGGGACTTTAAGGAGATGGCACTGCAGGTGAATCTGCCACTTTTATTTTATTGCCCTATTTGCTTTCTTGTTTTAACAGAGGGAAGGGAAGTAAATGGTATAACCACTCATTGGTAGACTGGATAGTTTACACATCTGGATGTCTCTCCATGGCACTAGACAAATGGTTGCGTAGCCATTTCAACAGAATAGCGTACCAACTAAAGGTGTGACATCTGACTGCATCTGTCTTTGGCCTTGGAATGAACTGAGTTAATATTGTAATTATTTGTAAGTAGGAAGCACGCTTTTGTGCCCTCTAGTCTGTATGGGGTTTATAATGGATTTTCCTTTGCTATCCCATTCTTTCCTGGAATAATAGTGGGGCAACAGTCAGACATGAGCAGCCTTGCATGCTTTTTGAATGTGGACTGCAAATTCTGTCTGCCATATGTGTTTTACTGCATTTAAGCTTGAATCTTCTCTATATTAGAATTCTGAAGATGTTAATAGCATATTTTCAGCTCACTTAGTGAAGCAGATAATGTTTCCAAGTGTGTGTAAGCTGCCTTTTCCTTCTAGAGCCTAAACCTAGCAGAGGCACAGGGACATACTCTCTGAGTATTAATGGGGAGAGTGCTACAGGTAATGGGTTGTATTTCTCAAACTGAGTAGTTTTGAAAATACTTCTGAGAAACAGCAGAGACTCTTCTGGGTAGAGGATGTGTCATTGAGCTGTTCCCTGGCTTCTACCATTGATGTCAGATGCATCTGTAGCATGACACCGTGGGGCTCAGTGAAGGCAAGTCTGTGCCATGTGCTGATTCTGGAGCCCCTTCTGCAGGACAGAGTTCAGTGCATGTCGGCTAATTTTACGTTAATATGAATGAGGGCAACAGAGATGTGGTTGAAGAGTCCTTTTGAGGGTTAAATGGGAGTGCTGAAGAAAGCAATGCATTCCTTTGTCTGATTCCTTTTTGCTTTTGTCCCTTCACAGCTTTTTTTTTTATGGAAGTGCTAGTACAGAGAATTGGGTCACAGATGACAGATTTGAGCGATGGCCACAATACTTGCAACTTTCAGAACACAATATGAAGCCCATCTCTTGGCTTAGCCTCACCCTCACAGGTGATAAGGAAACAAGACCAAAACAGTTTCTCTCACTCTTCCTCAAGAAGCATTCCCTTTCTTTTATCCTTAGAGGTTGCAGAGCCTAGCAACTATCTGTCTGTTTTATTTTCCTTAAGATGCTGTGATACCATGGTGATGAGTTATTAATAAAACTCCAGGCAGATGGAGAGAGCCTTTAACTGAGTAACTTCTTGGTTTGAGTTGTTTTTTTTTTTTTCCTTCCAGGCATCTGAGAATAACCATATATGAACAAATGTCATGATTTGGTCTGTGGGGCAGAGTAGCTGAGCATTTAGCACAAAAATACAACTTAATCTGCAAATAAATCAGAGCAGTCTTTTTGCTTAAATGTCAAAAAGCCACCATGTTTATGGAAGAGCAAATAATTGTAAAGCCCTGCACGCATTATTTTAAATATATGCATATAATGAATTAGATCTGATTTTTTTCTGATTTGTTTCATTTCTGAACACATTATGAGATATTACAAGTACAGTAACAGTTTTCCATACAGCACAGTGCTCTGCTTCAATGGCATGTACTCTGGAGTTGTATAAGTCTTTATACTAATGTGCAGTAATCTCTGTAGCAGTGACACTAATCCCCAATTTTAATATGAAACTTGAATTAAAAATAATAAAAAAAATAAATCTGTGAAATGTATCTTTAAAGCAGCTTTGGGGAATTTATTAATTTGTAAACCCTTCATCAGTCATCCATACCAATAGGAATGTCCTTATAATAACAGAGCAAAGGGGTAGGAAAAGCAGTGAAGCCTTTGGGTTTTAGCTTGTTTTTGCTTTGTTAAAAGTGTGGATGGCATTAGTTGTGCAACACAAGCAGGAAGAAATTCATTATAAATGGTGTAAAATTTTTATGTTGCCCTACCCAAATGATGCATCCTGACTCTCTTACTCAATTTTATTGTACTGCAGTCAATTTACAGTGTGCTTAAGCTCCTGTTAAAGGTTTGGGGTGGTAATGTCTTACATGACAACAGTACAAGCTTCCTGGATTTCTCATTTATCAGCTGCTCAGATTCTGATGGGAAAGAAATGCAGACATCTCCACAAATGTTGAAAGCTGGACACAATTTTTTTCTTTAATATTTTGCTTAGTAATTTCAAATTATTATACTTACTGAGAGAATAGGCCCTTAAAATTTTATCTCCAAATACCTTGACTTCCAAAAACATTTGTTTTCTATTTTGTGGCCTTGAGCGGGAATTGAACCACAGTCATGAGAACCCCTGAGTAAAGAGGTGAGAGAAGCCATGACGTGCATTTGTGATGTTGCTAACACCCAGTGACGTAGATAATGTTGCATAGATAAATGCTTTACTGCATTGTGAGAGGACTGTCTGTGGCCAATATTTTCTTTGAAGTCTGTAGCGAATATGTTCCGGGGGAGGAGGGGAGTGTCCAGGCATTTACCTAACTAGCATGGGGACAGCATCTAGGCCATATTGGGTTTCTTAATCCCATTAAAAATTCATGGGATTAAATGTGTAACTCATGAAGGATATTTTGAAAACATTATCCATTATACATAACCTTGTTTCTCTCCAGTGTAATAATCCATGTCCTTAAATGGAATCCATTTCACTCTATAATCCGAAAATTAACTTAAAAACACTATAGAAACATCAAAGCACACTGAAGAACTGAGAGCGAAATTTACACGACTTTTTAATTGAGATATTTGTAAAATACAGGTGAAATGTTAAGAACTGCTGTGATCTTTTATTCCACATGGGGATGTAAGTGATTTTGTTAAGCATTCCATCAGAGTGAAACAACTAAATCTTTCTGCTGTGTGCCTCAGGTACTTTTGGTTTTGTTTGGTTTTTGTTCTGCTTTCCTTTTTCCTGCCAAGAATGTTTCTTCCAAGAGGAATTTATTGGTTTTAATTGTTTTTTTTTAATTTGTTTTCAATTTTGGGATGGTGGTTGGGTTTGGATATTTTTTTTTTTTTTAATTTTTCTTTTTTTTTTTTTTTTTTTTTGAAACAGAAGCCAAACAAGATTCTCCATTTGGGAAATGGACATTTTTTATGAAACGATGGGGAGGGAAAAAAGAAGGAGCAGCATATTGC
>JAAGNO010020701.1:158909-184171 GCA_033439905.1 Ceryle rudis | reverse complement strand
GGTACGTGCTGGCGGCGGCGGCCGGGGCCGCGGCGGCAGACATGGCGGCGGCGCTGAGCCGGGGGGCTGCGAGCGGCCGTCGGGCGCTCCGGGCGCTGCTGAGGGTGAGAGGGCCGTCGGGGGCGAGCGGGCCCGCCGACCAAGGCGGGCTGGGAGCGCGGTTTTGTCTCTCGTCCCCGTTCCCTGCGCGGTGCCTCTGGGGCCGCTTTCCGGGGCGGTTGAGGATGCCCCTGGGTAAGGGGCCGGGGCGGGTCCCCCTCCTCTGTGAGTGGCTGCGGATGGGGCTGCCGGACGGGTGCCGCCCCTCATGTGTAGGGGCGGGCGGGTGTGTGGCGTTTCTCCCGTGGAGGGCTGCGGGAGCGGTGGTCCCCATTTGCACGGTTGGGGCTGTCGGGGGTGCCCCTTCCCCTATCCCTGGCTGGGTGAGGGGTCTCTGGGGTACCTGCGTGCGTGGTCTTGTTGCTGCGGCAGTGGCAGGTTGGCGGGAGGGGAGGGCAGGGAAGGGGATGCTGCTTCTCCGGCTACCGGGGGGCCGATGCCGGCGTGGACGCCCTGGGTTGGGCGGCGGGCGGCCGGCGCTCCACCCGCCCGGCGAGCTGCGCAGCCGGCGGCCCCCGCGCGGGCGGTGCCTGCCTGGAGGCGGTGGTTGTCGTGAGGCTTGGGAGAGCTGAGTCCTGGGTTCGGCTGCTGAGGGCTCACAGCGTCTAAGGCTCCGTTCCTTGCTGTATCCCATCCCTGTGTTGCTGGGAGTGGGTTTTTTCCTGATCTTATTAACTTAATGATCTGCGTCTGGAGAGTTATGTGCTGCTCCCTGTTTACTTGATCACTCTTCTTCTGTTAACCAGGAGCTTATCAAAGCTCCGGAGTAGAGCGTAGTTTTTTACTTTTTTATTAGTAAAATCTCAACTCCTGCTTTGTGAAGGCTCCCCTTTATCCCAGATTACTTGCAGGTCTTTCAGCTGTCACTGAAAGCTTTACTGTGAATTTTTTTTTAAATTCTTACTTTTCAGTAAAGTACATTCAACTCATTGCAGAGCTGTATTAATGTTTTGGTGGAGACTTTAAACTTCTAGAAAGCCTTAGTCCTTTGACTATGGAATAACTTCAGTGAGGCAGTTTCTATGTTTTCCTCTACAGGTTGTGTTAAGAGGAGATTATGTAGGATGAGAACAAGCAGCATTAGCATGTGGTGTTGTGTAACAGTTGGAAGACACTACAACTAGTTTTGTATACAGGAAAAGTGGTTTAAAGTATCCCAAATTGCTTACAGTGGGAAGAATTCCTACTGAGGAAGGGAATTAAAATGGTTACTAATCTGGGGGGACACAGACAACCCTAAACTTCTGGAGTTCAGTGACTGTCTCTAGTATGCTAACTGTGAACTTTAGTACTGATAAACACTCTTAAAGCATACTATAGCTAGAGATTTCTGGTGCTCCCCTTGGTCCCAGGAGTAGCTGTTTAAAGCATGCTGTGACATCTACTATGGGCAGATCTTATTTCTGGAAGAGGTTGGGAGTTCGTTAAAATTTACATGAAGTAAAAAGTCAGTCTTGTTCTGAAACACTCTGTATATTTTAATTTTCTTGTTATTTTGTCTGTCCCAAACTTGCACTTGTGGTTCTTGCGTGACTGATACAGAGCTGTAATCTGTTTCATGGGCGCTCGCCTTACTGGAGCTGCTCAAGCTGCTGCCATGAGAAACTGTTCCAGTTTTCTGCAGCTGTTAGATCTGGATCACAGGCTATTCCTTTTGAGCTCCTGTCTTCCTCCAACTTGTGCCAGCACTACTCTTTGAATATCTAGGTGGATAAGCTGGACTGAAATCTGGCTGAGAACACTCTTTTCCCACTCCTCCTGAGTATCTTCTCAGCTGGATGTATTCCCTGGTCTGGTTTACTATGTAGCTATAAAGACTTCTGGGATTGGCACAGATGAGAAGGTACTTGTGTTCGGGAATGATTTAGCTTTAAGTAAATAGCCTTAGGTGGATGAGCACTTCCTTGTTTGTAGTTTGTGTGCTACAAACTACAGTTTTCCCTGTTTGTTGGCAAACAGGGAAAACTGATTTTTCTCTTCTTCCTCTTAGAATTACCAGTGGTTCTCAAACCTGGTAAGAGTGAAAGGACTGTTACATTTAGTGCAGTGTACCTTACAGAACCTTGTACTGTGTCTTTGTTTGCAGTTGCCTTCAGGAAGATCTGCTTGCAAGTGCTTTGCCGTTGCCATTCAGCACTCTGAGTATAAAGGAAGTGAAAGGACTTCATTAGAGCCTCTGGGCTCTCTTCTGAAGAAACTTTTATTTAGTACCTAGAGCATGTGTGGTTTTGGGGAGGCAGCCAATTAAGAATGTAGCTCAAGTAAGATTAACTTGGCTGGGTTGTTGGTTTGTGAGTTCTTCGGAGGTTTTGGTGTAGCTTTTAATGAGCCTACCTATAGCAACAGCTTGGGAGCCCATGGGTAGGTGACACCTGAGTAGCTGTTGATTTGAATATGGCAATTTAGTGGGGTTCCTTTTTGGCTCTAGCCACACATTACTTACTTAAAAAAAAAAGGCATTTTGTACCTATTCAGTTGCTCATAGTGGCTAGGAGCAGACCTCTAAAGAGATTTTTCTTCAAGTGGATTCTAGAATTAAGCAAGCTGTTAAGCCCTAGTGTATATTGATACAGATACACACAAAACCCCACAACGCCTTCCATCCAAAACTGTGAATTACTGTTGAATTTCACATCTGAGTTGAGCAATATGCTTGGTTTATTTTAGGAAATTACCCCATGTGTATTAAATTTGGGGCTGAACCTGGTTCTCCAAGTGATTCTAGTGTGTGTGAGTAGTTAAGTTTTAAAACATAGATGCATAATTAGGTTAGGCTATTACAAGATTTTTATGTGAAATCTGTCCAGTTCTATAGTGTAAAAACAGAGTTGAGTGTGGTTTAATGCTTTTCCATTTTTTTTTAATTGCTTGGTAACTTTACTCTTTCTGTATAAAAAGTTTGAATGGGGCTTTTTTTCAAGACAGCACATGGCTAAGATTCTGAAACTTAATGCTAACTAATTTTCCCATCATAACTTTTCCTTCAAGTCTCCATCTGTGGCCTAGGTTTTCTGGCTTCTCATACGCGTTCAAAGCCAACTTTGTATAAAAGGTGTTTACAAGAAAGTTCAGAAGCTTTTCTTCCCTTGCCCCCCTCCTCCTCCAGCTAACTGCAGCTGTTTAGATTAGCCCCCAGATCCTCAACAAGCACTTTCTTCCATGAATAATATTAACTCAGTGGAGTTTTTTTATATCTCCTGTATGACCTTCTTCAGAGTGTTTGTGGTCCCACAAGCCCTTCTGTCAGTAGTGTCTGGGAGGAGAGGAACTCGATCTGCTTAACTGTATGTACTGTGAAGCAGAAGAGTATTCATACATACAGTGCTGCTTCTGCTGTAGCTATCCTTGCTCTTCCCACCGACAGGATCTAGATCCCAGTACAGTCACTGAAGGTGTAACAGGTGGTTCCTGCATGACTGATACAGAGCTGGGACCTAGTTCATGGGTGCTGTAAACCTGGGATGATGACCAGCTGGTAGGTGTGGTTGCAACTGAAGAGTTCTGGCCTTTGCTGTGTCTTCCCTCTTTAATGCCTGAAACAGCTTGTACTGTCACATCTTCAGGTGAAGAATAATATACCTCTGAAGGAAAAAATAACCCTCTGGTGGTTTTGATTCTAGCACATCAAATTATTTGCATTTCAGGTGGTGGTTCTGGATTTTATTTTTGGAGGATAAAGTGAAAAAAGTGAAAGAATCAAAAAAACCCCACCAAATCAACTGAATGGGAGAGCAGGTGAAACAGTTGCTTTCCAATGACCTTTCAGCTCCAGCATAACTGAGAATATCAGAAATTTTCCAGAATAATTAAGTTTAGTTGTGTTACCTGGGACAGTGTATGCCATGTCTGCCACTAGTGACTGATACCTAAATGATTTGTGAAGCATTAGCAGCTTCCTAGTCATGAAGCTTGTCCTGAGCTGGCATGAGTTAGTGTGCTCTATGGCTTTCTTTAGCTCTGTGTTGCAGGACTTGTATTGAAATATGTTTCCTTTACAACATTGCAATGTCAGCTGCATTGCAAACCTGATACCCTTCCTAATTCTGGTCTTGGTTTTTGCTTCTGTCATGCAATGGAAGAGTATCTTCAAACTAGATTGGACTAGTGGGCTGTGTAGGGACTGTTCTCATTCCAGTTACTGTCAGCCACTGGTACTTCAAAGCCAGTATAAGCTTACAGTAATCAAAATAATTGATAATTCTGTTCACTTCTGTTATGGAAGGGGCAGCTGAATTCTCTAACCTTTACATGAACATATACTTATTTTTTGTAGTCCATCCATTTTTTTATGTAGTCCATCTTATTTTTTTTTAATCTCCCAGGAGAGCTTTTACTTTCCACTAACTCAGATTTCTACCATGTGTGAAAACAAGTCTTTTGGACAGAATTGGCAGGTTCTGAGATCTAGCAGTTGCCAGTCACTGCTGTTTTGTGCTTCCTACTAGACAGTATTCAATATTGAGGCTTTTTACAGTCTTTTTGATTCCAACTGGGTGAGCAAGAGTAGTTCTCCCAGAGCTGTCTGTATTGATGCAACTGGTTGCATCATTTTGGTGGGATTATTTATCTGTCTGTTTATGGTTAACTGCCATTGTGTCATGCATTGACTTGCTTGAAGTACATGTCTGAATCTCTCTCAGTACACTTGCAAATCTGTTTCATTTCTCATGTTCTCTGAGATAGCACATGTATGCTGCTTTTTCTTGAGGTCATGCAAAATTGGTGAACTATAGAAGCTGTCTTTATAGAAATTGGTTCAGAACAGAAGCCTTGGAGAAAAGGAGAAAAAGACCTTTTTCTCAGACCACTCTCAGGTGCTGTGTTAGGGAAGACTGGGAGCCAAACTAAAATCTGAAGTCTGTTCTGCTTTTGCTCGGTGTACTGTCTCAGTCTGTTACCTGATATATTCCCCACAGGTCCCTAGCAGTAAAGGTCTCTTCCCCCAGTGTGTACAGACGCTTGTACATGTGCTCTTTTGAGGACTTCTTGGTAGGTATTTCTTGGAACAAGGGAAGAAGGTGATATAGTGGAGAGTTTTAAAAAAAATAACTTATAACTAAGCTAATGACCTCATATCTATAGAGCTTCTGATTTGGTTTTGGTTACTGTTTGTGTGTGTGCTTGAGGAAGAGCAGATCTTTTAAGCTTTCATCTACTCGGTGGGGGAATGGAAGGATATGGAAGAGTTTCTTTGATGTCAGTACGTGAACTGTTTTTATCTTACTGGAATACTGTAGCACAAGAAAAATACTTAACTCACTCTTTCTTCTGTAGTGTGAAACGCTGTGTTCAAGATGGTGCCTTATAACTTCACATAAACTGTATTCGTCTGTGTATGATCCAAATGAAAAGGTAAGAAGTATGGTGCATGTTTTCTCATTAACTTTTTACTGTACCACTGACATTTGGATTTAAAAGATATTCTCTCCCCTGTGCTACTGCTAACAATGGCAGTTCTAGTATAACCTGTGTGCAGTCACTGGTTTAATAGCATGTGTTTCTTCCTTTTTTAAAATAAAAAAAGAAATTGCTTTTGCAGTGTACTTACCAAGATTGGGTACTACTTCAAGTGTGTGCTTTAAAAGATTGCATAAGTGATTGTGAGCTTGGGAAAGTTACATGCTGGCCTGAACATGTTGTAATTATGAAACAACTTAATATTTTGCATGGTATGGGAGGGAGGTATAAGCCTGCTAAAACATCTGGAAGCTAGACTAGCCGAAAACTTGTAATAGAAACAAAAGTATGCACTAGTGGCAGTATGATCGTTAGATGATCTGACACAAGGGTGAGAACTTCAGAGTTTGGATAAAGATGGGCTGCAGAGAATAGTAAATCCTCCTTCTGGGATTTTGCACTAGCAATCTCAATTTACAGTTACGAGCCAAGAAAAGCTTTTCTTTTGGAAGGTTGTCTTGGCATGGCCTCTGAAGTAACATAATTGGAAAAATAATGTGGCTGAAGGTACTCTAGTATAGAAGGGCAAGAATTCTTACAGTTTGGGACTGGTGGGCTTGCCCTTATATACCAGTGTAGAAGCAATGAATCAGGAGTGAAACAGTATTAGAAAACAGGGAAAACAGTAGATGCTTACAACTGTGGCTTAAAGACTTCTGAGGAAATCTGTATTCCTAAGGTCCTTGCTTAATCAAGGTCCCCTTGCTTTTCTAAAGGCATAGTTATGTTTAGACAATGTAATAGGTATTTGTTTATTAACTAGGAGCTATGTCACTCTAACCAGTGGCTACTACAGATAGTTTAAGCTCTCTTCTGCTTTTTCCATTCACTGTCCTTTCTACTGTCTGTCAAAATGACAAGACTTTTGTATGAAACCTTTTCAAGCTAATTAATGGAAATGATACAAAAAATGTTGTGTATTACTTCAAAGCAGCAACTGATTTCTATTTTACTTTTTTACGTGCTGGACTTGTCTTTAACAGCAGGAACGAGAGTCCAGTCTCTTCCTGTTAGTGTCTTTATTGCAGAATGGAAAACTAAAATAAATGTCAAATACTCTTAACATCTTGATACTGAGTCTTGTCTTGCCCTGTGACCATGTTTGATTAATAGAGGTATTATGTACCAAGAACTATGCTGATAAATATTTGAGTTGTTAAACTTTTCCATGCTAAATATTTGGGAGCTTTTTTTAATTCCCCTTTGAGTCTTAAAGCCTAAAAAGCTTCAGGTACCTAGAAAGCTGAAACTTGGATTCAGGAACAATTTGTGTGAGCATGTTGGAAAACTTTCCTTTTTTTTCCCTGTATTTTAGACTGGGTCCCCAGTTAAAAGTTTTCCAAACAAATTGCTAGCTCCTGTAATGTTCTTACAGTATTTGTGTGTCTGAGCTTGCTTAAGGATGTTAAAGATCCATCTTTTGAGTGGTGTGTGGATGTGTCTCTGTACTATTCAGGGGTACGCACTCCTCAGCAGACCTGGCTGAATTTACTGTATAAGCTTGCTGCAGCCCTCACTTGAAGGGCTTTGTGACTTAATTTCTGTATGTTATCACATGGTGGTATTTTTAAACTGGTCATGTGATGCCAGCTCAACCCTGACTTTGAAGAAGTAAATTTGATCAAGGGCACCTTGAGTTTAGAGTAGGGAAGCAAACAATATATACCCTAGTATGCCAACAGCAGTTCCTGCTGGGGTTTTGCAGTGTTCCTTTCTTTCTTAATTTGGGGAGGGAAAGACAGCTTTAACTAATGACTGTGGGGATAACAAACTGTTTCACAGTTGCACTGGCAATACTTCCTCTCCCCCAAATCTATATGACAAACAGCTGTTTGGTGTAGGGGAGGGAGGATAGCTATTGAATGTCTTGGGGTATAGTTTGATAAATCTAATTTGGTATGACTGCAGGCTGCCCCTGAAGGGGAGAGTCCTGCTGGTTACCTATCCTGTTTTTTGATTTGGAGCATGGGAGGCAGCACAGAACTGTTCGATTACTGCGTTGAACTTGTGTCCTGCAGCTGCATCCCTGCTAGGTCTGATGCATGGAAAGCAGTGGGGGTAAGCGTGTAAGGCAGGATTGTCCCTTTTGGTGGTAGTCTGTATTTACTGCTAAGCAGGTGCAGTGTCGAAGTGCACCTGCATATTTAGTAGCAAGGGCACTGACAGCAATAACCCTTACTCCCAGCGATGAGATTTTTATGCTAAGCAACTCTGCTCCTCCACCAGTCTTTCTTAATGGGAACTTTTTGTCTAGGGTGTAAGGCTTATTGACTTCTGACAGCTTATTTCCTTCTTACAGACATGATAGGATTACTGAAGGTGTATTTACAGTATTAAGTGCAGTCCAGTGTGAAAGTGACAGTGAATTTCAGGGGTGTACGAAACTTGATTTGGTCTTCTGTTGCACTTTGGTTGCTACTTAGTATTGAGTGTGTAAACACTGTCCTGATGACAGTGCAGGATTTTGCCAGCTTCCTGGTGTGATGCTCAGCTACCTAGAGGGGCAAGGCTGGTGTGACACAGCAAGTGTGCCTGTACAGAGTGGAAGTGTTGGTCTTTTACCATAACTCCATGTCCTAGGCAGAGAGGAACCTCTTGTCCTTAGGATTAGAATGTCTTCTGAAGATTTTCTGTAACAGATGACTATTATATTCCAGGTCACCTGTGCTGGTTAGAGACACTGACCACTGTACCTGCTGGCATGTCTCTTCCCTGGACTTGACTGGCTCCTGGAGCCTCTGTAGAGTTCTAGTTTCTCCACAGTGTGTTGTAATGAGATTCAGGGAATGCTGGTCTGAATAGTAAACACCTTTTACTTCTGACTCTGTGTATGTGCTAAGTAGACCTACTGTAGCATACTGTTTAAGATACATATTGTTAAACCAACAGAACCCTCTTAAAAGTAGGTGATCTCAAGAGTTACAAGCTCATGGATAAACCAAGATTTAATGGAAGTGGAGGAGAAAAGAATACATGTTTCTGGAGGGAGAAGAGATAGTGTTTTGCTCATTTCTCAAAATTCTTTTAATTCTTTTTCCCTTCAGACTTTTGAAAAACTCCTTATTGCCAACAGAGGAGAGATTGCATGCCGAGTAAGTATGTAATATTTTTAATTTTTTTCTTGGTTAATTCTTAAACTAGTGGTATTTTAAATATTGGTAATTGTCACTTCTTATATGATAGGTCATCAAAACATGTAAGAAGATGGGGATTAAAACAGTTGCCATACACAGTGACGTTGATGCCAATGCTGTAAGTACTACTCGAGTTCAAATGGTAGATGGGATTCTTAGTAATTCAACAAAACTTGCGACTGTTATGCAGACTTGTTGATCACTGTGGTGAGCGTGTTGGCAATTCTAAAGTATCGTTGAATATGTCCTTTTCCTTCACTGTGTTTGAAAGGGGGAGGTACTGAGGAGGGCAGGGTTGGACAAGTATTTAGCATATTTTTGTTTTGCCTGTGTAAATGTTGCCTTGCTTTTCCCCTAGATTAAGCTAGGCAGTAATACCTGTTAGATAGATGCACCAAGTGCAAGAGTGTCAGCAAAACCTAAATTTTGGGGTTTTTTTTTAATGTACACAAAAAAAGGCAATGAAAAGTAGATCTTAAGAGATGATTTAGAACTTTGTATAAATTGTTTCTCTGCCTGGTAAATCCAACTCATTGCTTCCTACTTCTCAGAGGAATGCCCTCTCCTGCTGAGTGTGCTGAATAGACTCACTGGTGCTGTTCCATTTGATAAGGGTATCGAGGTGCCTTGAATATTCAGCAGCATGCAGGAAGGTGGTAAAATGGCTATCTAGGCAAGTAAGGTACTTGTCTAGCTACTTGCCCATTTTCAAGTCTTGTAGTCTCTTCTCTATTTTAGAAAAATTTTGAGTCACTTGTAGCAAGAATAGGAAGATGATTTCCTCTGGGATGTAACAGCAAGTGCAGTCATACTTTTGCAGATCCTTGTTGATTAGATAACATTATATTATTCCTTGCTTGCAAGAATTGCTACAGGAGCAGGGAATGGGAGTGCACCCATGTCCCAGGGTACTTTGTTGAAATCTGGGAGTTAAAACCCTGTGTTATGATTTAATAGAAGAAGCCTCTTAAATAAGCTATCAGGAAAAAAAGTGTATTTTTTGCAGGACAGGGTTTGTGAATACAGATTACAGATTGTTCAGCGTTGAATAGCTGAAGCATGGTTAATGGAATCTGTGGAAGTAGTTAGAATACAGGGGTTTTCAGAGTTAAGTGAAAGGTGAGAACTGTTGGGGGTTTTAGACTTTGGCAGTGCTTTCATCCGAGTCCTCTTGTGGTTCTAGTCCTACATGACCAGCTCAGTTCACATAGAAAGGCTGTAGATAGAACAAGAAACTGAAACAGGATTTTCTGAGAGGACAAACAACCTACTGCTGGATTTCTATGCCAAGTACTCTTCAAAACCAAAGAATTTTACTTGGTCTGGATTTTAACTGGTAGTCAACTGGGAGAGTATAGAAGCTTGTAGATGCTCAATTGACTGTGAAATGAATTCTTAATTCTAATTTTTTTTGGAAGCCAAGGGTTAAGTGGCTGAATATAAACTACTCTGTGTGATCTATGACCCCTCTAGTAAAACTGAGGCGTGCTAATGAATACTTCTCTTCTATCTTATGTATACGGTATCTTCTGTGAGGATGAATGCATTTGCTGTTTAGCAGCACTTCAGTCTTATTCCCTGGCAAGAATTTGTTCTAAAAATAGACAAAAAAAACTGTTTAAAAAAGTTTTTTCAGTCCATAATAGATTTGAGAAAACGAATTGGTCTTCTCCCCTGTGTCTGGTGGCATTGTTTGTGTGGACTCTACTATGACAAAAATCTGAAAGTAGTAAGTAAAAACCACGATTGAAGAACATGAGGGAACAAAATGACAGGAGAAAGTACAACCTAAGACCTTAGGGAAGGGAGTATGAAGTGCATTACCAAGAGGAAATGGAAAATGTCTGCTCTGCTTCAATTTACAGGGTTCTTACCTTTAAAATACAAATAGGTTCTTTAACTCGTAGTAGTTCTTAAGAGAAAGGAAACCCAAACTAGTATATTAAAAATGAATTAATATACCCATAACAGTTCATAAAGATAACATTAAGGTGCTAAATGAGACACTGATGTTTTGAGTTCATGGACTAGAGATGAGGCTCTAAGAAAGACTGGAAGGGTGAAGTAGTGTCTGTTTAGCTCTGTCTCCTTACAGACCAGTCAAACCCATCAGTACAAGGTTAAGCATTAGCTGTGTGCATCAAAGAGTTTGTACCTTGGGTGCTTGCACTGGGAAATAGTTTAGTATTAGTCATCTGTCTCAGTGACTTGGTTACCTCCAGTTATTCATTGTTTGTGGGAATGATGTGGCCATTGCAATGATCTGTGTGACTGCTGGTTTGCATGATCTCAGTAGAGGAGTCCAGAGGCTAAATTCTTTGACCATGTTAATTAACATAAATTAACAAACTGTGTTTGACCAGTGTTATTCATTTGTGTTCAGATTCCACCAACTGCTATCTTTTTGGTTATACCAGTGGTAGCAAAAATCTCAGACAGTTTGAAATCAAACTTGGGAGTTGATGCAACCTGCCAAATGAACCTCTGCCCTCGTAGCTGGGAGAAACCTGTTTGCTCGGTGGTGGGATGCTCTAAGAGTTAGGAATATTCTTTTGATTTGTGCTTGACAGGATTGACAGACATCTCTCACTCCTGTAAGACTTGTATCACAAAGGCAGTAAGTAGTAGAGGCAGCTACCTGATGATGATGATAGTCATTGAACCAAGGCAGAGATAGATGTAAAGGTGTGTGGTTGAAGTAATTGCCCATCCCAAAGCTGTTGGCCTTTACGGTAAATAGCGGGACTTGGTTTCAAGACAATGGAGTATGTGGGGATGATTTACAAAAATATTTTTGATTAAAGAATTTATAAATAACATTAAATGGGGTAGGTAAACTTTCTGGTTAGAACTTAGAGCAACCTTTGAGCCCATTATTACATTACCTGTGTAGCTACTTGCTGAAATAGGGGTAGTCTGATACTCTTGATACTAAGTAATTTTTACAAGTAAATTTAAAAGGATGGCAAACCAGACAGTCTTTTACATCTCTCTGACTTTCTTTTCTGTCATACTGATTGAAAACAGAATGGAAATTAAGCTGAAGGAGAGTTCCTTGAGTGTGCTCACTCAATATTTAAGAGGGGAAAATATTACCAACAATGTATCTAGCAATTCAGGCCCTTCACTGGTAGCTTCTAATTTAATCCCCATCCAGTGTCCTATGCATAAATGACCCAAGCAGGCATTTTCACTTATGTCTACGATTCCCATCCAAACACAACCCTACAGTATCTTTACTCAAAGACCATTGATTTTTTTAAAACTCATTAGTGAATAATCTTATTCTAGAAGTTTAGTCTGGACTTTTTTGTTGAACATTTAATTTTTCTTTTCCTCTTAAATGTTAAAATTCTGTGAAATCTTGTGGAGTTTAGAGTGCTGAATAGAGGTGGTGGAAATAGCTGAAATACATAGAGACCTTCAATGAAACTACTTACTTTTTCTTTTCTTCTGTGTACTTAATGGAAAATGTCTTGAGTATGCTGTTAGAGCAATATTAATTTTCACATACTAATTCTGCATATTAATGAAAGGTGACTAGACTAACAATACAAAGGCATTTTCATTTCAAAAAATTAAAACTTCTCTAACTGTTGTGAGCAGGAAGCAGCAGAAAGGACTCTCACAAACTGAGAATGTGGCAAAAATTGTACAACCTACTGAGAGCTGTATAAAGCTTACCTGAGGAAGAAAAATATAAAGAACAAAAATACTAGTTTATGCATTTAATTAAAAAAAGGCCCAAAAATTGGAAGGATTTTTATAGGTTAAATTTAAGGTGACAGGGTTAACAAAGCTTAAAAGGAGGTGGGTGACTTCAGAGACTTAAGTGCTTGTGTATTAATGCAAGGTTACAGGTAGCTGGAAGTGGTATTTAATGGCATTGGATTACTTTTACCTTTGCTGAGACGGGAGGACATGTGAATTGGGGAAGAAAAGATTATGTCCCAAGTTATTTATGCAGTGGAAGAGAAGTTGCTGCTTTAACAACTGTTCTGAAATAAAATCATTGTGGTGGTTGGGGAAAACAGCCTGACAAAATGGCTTCTGAGACCCCTAAGCAGAGCATACAGTTGCTCATTGGTACTGAGTATGTTGAGAAAAGTAGGTCATAATGGGTGCTTTTTATGGTCTTGAAAATCCTGGCTAATACTCTTTATTGTATCTGTTATTTTGGGGAAGTGGAGGAAAGAAATTGTATACTGTTCAAATTGCTGATCTATGTATTTTTTTCGACTTCAGCTTGCAAGACACTAATTCTTTACAGTTGAATAGGTAAAGTGGGGAAGGACCAATAGAATTTGGATTTTTTTTTTAATTGAAACATCTGTTGGAATTATTTTTGGGACAAGAAAACAAGCAAAGAAGTTTCAGCTGAACAAGAGTAATCGTATGTACTTTTTTCCCCCTGAACTGATTGGAATAGAAGGTTAAGATGAAAGAGCCTCCTCAACCATAAATGTAACACTGATGGTGCAAACATTGTCAAGGAAAGCTAGAGAACTATTGTAATGCCTAATGTAATCAGCTAAAAGTATGATAAATGAAGAACAAGCTTTCACTAATTGGATTGGAACAAAAGAAGGTATAGCATAAAGCAGTGAATGAGATATAATTTTATTTGGCATTTTTTAACACAGCAGGGATTCTATAGCCATATGAAGCAATGAACTATAAATGACTGAAAAAATCCCATGGGAAAGTAATGTAAACTAAAACTTTATAGAGTAGTCAAGCTAGTTATGCTTCTTTACCATAGTTTGCATTTTTTTTCTATCAGTCACTTCAGACTTCAGGTGTTGTTGTATTAAATTGCCTTAAGTATACGCATTTCCAAATGTTTTTAGCTTTGCAAATCATCTTGTTCCACTAGATTATATAAAACCAAAAATGATTCTAATGGTTTTATTGATGTAAAAGTAATTGCACATAATTCATCTCTTCTCCAGAAACTCTAATCTCCTGACTAGAGGAAAACAAAATAAAAAAAAAAAATCAAATGACCTAGGAATGGAAGATCTATATTCCTTTCTTAACTTTATCTTTTTTTTTAAGGTTGGAGTTTGAGGCAGTATTTTGGCAGGAAGCCGGGGGGAGAGTGTAACTTAGGGAAACTGCAAAGCTGATTAAGCTTTAAGCTTCTTTATCAAGTCTGTATTGAGCTGAATGAATTTGGGTGAACAAGTTGAGCTTTTGGCTGAAACAAAACCTTTGAATTTTGCTGAAGGCTTCCCTACAGCTTAATGGGATATTGTCAGGTTCTTTTGCCCTTAAGAAATCTAGTTGGCAAAAATAAATATTGTAGTGGAATTTAGCACTGAAGCTTTAATCTAAAAAAGTTAGATTGAAAAATATAAGTTTATCTAAAACTAAGGAGTTTTCTTTACTTGCAACTAACATACAAATACAGAGGTATTAAAGTTTGTCCAAACTTTTTGTCTTTCCTGTTTACTTGTTTAAAACATGCAAAGCTTTCTTCCATCTGCTACAAAACTAGAAATTCAGTTGTTTGGGCAGCTTATTGTCTCCCAATGGCACTTCAGGATCTCAGGATAACCCGAGATCTGTTCAAGTACCTATATGAAAAGGAAGTCCTGATGCTTTAATGCCTTATTTAAACGCATGATTCCTATACTGCTGTCTGGAGTATATACAATGGACTCTGCCTTTATGTGCTGTCTGAAGAAATTTGCTCAAAAGAAATGGTGTCCTTTCGAAGATGTGAGGAACCTGAATGTACAAGATCATACCAAGGAAACATTAGGGTCAGGTTTGCAGTTGGTGTTCTGCTCTTCCTTCAATTTATTTACCTTTTGTTTCAGAGTCAAGACAGCATGTTGCTTATTTCTTCAAGAGGTGGTGGTGATGTTACTATATTGTCCCCATGTCTTATCAAGTGAACTACTGAACTGTTGTGTAAAGCATAAGAGATGTAAGTGGGGGTCATCCTGTGAAGAGCAAAATACCTCTGGAAGGAGCGTGCTTTTGTTGCGAATTATCTTGTCTGACAAAGTGTAGTCTGCTTTTTCTTGTAAAATATGTATCATTGTTTCCAAGATGAATGGATTGGTGGAGTGTGCTGGTGGTGAGGAAATTATTTTTTTATTGGCTGTGAGGAGCAATGAAAGCTTGATCTGCAATTTTAAAAGTTAGGGTGTTCATAAGAGCTCTAGAGTCCTAAAGTTTCAGCCTGTTCTCTGAAGATTCTGTGCATTTTAATCACTAGTAGGATGATGTGAAATGCATAACCACTTTTGGAACAGGTCAGATTCCTTTGTGTAGTCTGGCTAAGCTAAAATGTACCTTGTACTGGGTTCTAGTTGAAATTGTAACATTAAGCAGGAGAGGAAGGGTGTGGAGTAGAATGCTTTAAGCATCATGCTGTAGCCCTTTTGAGGATCCTTCCTTGGAGGTGGGAAGTATGTGCTGGAAAATAATGCGAGTTGAATGTAGATATCTTGACCTTTACAGGGAGGGTTATTAAATTATCAAGCTGGTTTATTTGAAGGATCAATGCATGCAGTAAAATTCTTGGCATAAAGCTCATTTGAGGGAGGTGGTTGTTAAAAGTTGCTACTTAAATGTTCAGTGTTGTGGAGAGTGAAGCAGTGGTTGTGTGGGTGCTGGTAACTGTCTACATCAATGGGTAGAGTAATAGGAGCTGGATCTGTGAAGTGAAATAGGTCATGCTGAAGACAGTGTCTTTTTTTTTGCCTTCCTTTTGTCATCTCCTGTTCTAGTCTGGTGCTGTGGACTTAGTGCCTGTTAGTGGTGGTTTTGTGGCTTGCTGTATTGCATTGTATCTTTTGGCTGAGTTTTGCCTGCAAGATATCCAGTTCATGAGCTTTGAGACAGCTGTATGTTGGAGACAAATGTATTTAGTGGGGATGATTGACAGTAACTTAAAAATCCAGTCCTGGCTTGAACTTAAATGCTAATGTACACTGAAGCTTCTCTAATTGCTTGAATGGCATTGCCATCCTGGGCCCTTTCTTGCTCTAGGACTCTTCTGACCTTGTGCTGAGCTGTTCTAGTGCTCTGAACACAGCAGACACCTTATTTGTCAAGTTAACTTTTTTAACTGATTTAGTATGCTAAAATATTTCAGTGGAATGTCTGACAGATGCTGCAGCCATGTGTTGGAAGCAAGATTTGTTGTGATAGGTCAGCCATCAGTTAAATTGACTTCTGTTGCCTTGGTGGCCGCAGGGCTCTTAATGCTGTACCCAGAGCTCTGGAGTTTGGAGACATCTTACAGGCACCTCCATGATCAACCTTAAACTCTAGGCCACAGGCTGAGCAGGGCTGAAGTCACTAGGCTTCCCTTGTTCTGAAGACTTGCCTCTCTTGGGCAACAGGGGAAGAGCAGACGTCTCCTTCCTTTGAAGTCAGAGTGTTTGAGGACACCGCTTGAAATACTGTAATTGGCAGCTTTGAATTAGTGGCTGATGCTGGCTTCAACTTACTGCACTCTTACAGCAAATTGCCCTGAGAAACCAAGTTGGGGGTACACAGGTTGTTGTCCATTTGTGTTAATCTCCAGACCTTTCCAGTGATGGTGGTGGAAAGCGCTGTATATAGTAATTTTTATGCAATTTAACACTGCCAGTGGTGGACAGTAAGTTATCCATGGACAGCAATGTGCCCTTGTGGCCAGGAAGGCCAATGGTATCCTGGGGTGCATAAAGAAGAGTGTGGCCAGCAGGTCGAGGGAGGTTCTCCTTTCCCTCTGCACTAGTGAGACCACACGTGGAGTATTGGGCTCCTCAGTTCAAGAGGGACAGTAAAATACTAGAGAGAGTCTAACGAAGAGCTATGAAGATGATGAAGGGACTGGAACATCTCTCTTATGAGGAAAGGCTGAGAGACCTGGGACTGTTTACCCTGCAGAAGAGAAGACTGAGAGGGGATCTTATGAATGTTTACAAATATCTGAAGGGTGGGTGTCAAGTAGAAGGGGTCAGTCTCTTCTCAGTGGTGCCCTATGATAGGAGTGGTAATGGTAGCAAGGTGAAACACAGGAAGTTCCACCTCAGCATGAGGAAAAACTTCTTCATTGTGATAGAGGCAGAGTCTGGAACAGGCTGCCCAGAGAGGCTGTGGAGTCTCCTTCTCTGGAGACTTTCAAGACCCACTTGGATCTGTTCCTCTGTGGCCTGCCCTGGGTGTTCCTGTGTTGGCAGGGGGGTTGGACAATCTCCAAAGGTCTCTTCCAGTGCCTATCATTCTGTGATTCTATTCCTCTGTAAGAGAGATGCTACAAAGGCATGGTTTCCTGCTGCCTTGGACACAAGAACAGAAGGTTCTTGGACCCCCTTCTCCTTTGAGGCTTTCTGAGTGTCCTGTCTTTCCTGGCTTTATCCACTCAGATACTTAGCAGTAGCTGTTTCACTGTGCAGATTAACACAGTTAACACAGTGTTGCTCCTGTGGTTTATATTGTTTCAGCTGTGTTATCACCTGGGGCTGCAGACATTCAAGGATAATCTGTCTTCATGCAGTATTCATGAGCAATGCTATTTGGTAATTCTTGTGTGTATGGGTGTAAACACTGGTCAGTGGGCCCTGGGCTGAATTTGCCTTTACTATGAAGATGAATTCTAGAAAGAAATGGACCTGGGACTGATTCTTTTGTGAATAATATCCACAGGGACTTGGGAAATGGCCTTTACAGCTTGTCTAAGACTGTGCTGCCTGCTAAAAGTAGTTCTTTCCCCTTCTTACCTTTCTATCTTTTGTGCATCTGAGACTTTTGTTGGCACTACTACCGGTGCAGCCTTTTGTTAAATGCATCTGGGCTGCCTCTGAGTACAGTGGAAAAATCTGAAAGACATGTGGCTCAGTTAGTTGGTGTGACTGCCTGCACAGGTTAATGAATGCTGGAGTTAATGCCATCAGGACACATGGCTGAGGACCAGGAGAAAGGAGAGAACCTGATTAACCTTTTGAGAGGCAGTGTAGATTTAGTTGTCTTAGTGTGAGCCCTCTGTCCCTGATATCAGCTTCCTTTCCTGCTCCCTTTTCTCCACCACCTCTACTGCTGTCAGGATGGGACTGTATGAAGAGCTGGATTGGGAAGTGGAGCCATCTTAAAAAATGCTTGTAAAGAGGGGTGCATTTAAAGTTAGATGGTTCCCTTGGTTGTTAGCTGTATAGCTTGACAAATGGCTACCAGGGTACTGTGGGGTCTGTGGCTGACAGGCTGTGGTTCCATGGACGGGATCCTGGTGCCCTTTTTCTAAGGAGTGTTAAACAAGGAAATGTATTACATATGAAGTGTTTGAAAGATAGAAAACCTCAAGATTGGAGATGTGAAACAAAGTGAAGATGTAGTAGGGAGAAGGCAGTTTGTGGGGTATAAGTTATAGACATGTCACTTCCATGGGTGGTGGTGTTTTAGGTTATACTCTTGTCTTTGTCCTTAAAAAGCATCTTTCACCCATTTACTTTCAGCAAGGTAGCATTTAAAAAGGATGAGTTTGAGATACCTTTTGCTTACAACCACTGAATTGTCTGTAGGTAGCAACTGGCATGCCTTTGATAGTTGGTTCCAACACATGGTGATGGTTGTTTAAACCTCACAAAAGAAGCATTAGCCTTTCACACTTGTCTAGCTGAGGGGTAAGGGGGGGAATCGGGAGTAGAGTCATTTAAAAGTTTTCTCTGGATAACAAGTTCTTACTGTGGAATTAGTGTGACAAATTTTGTCGCATTCAGTTTCTCTGAATGGACTCTTCCAAGTTGAATTTGGAGATTATAGGCCTGTGTTTAAACTTATTAAAATATATTATTTTGTCTGCTTAATAATGTTATGAAAAAATCCTCTTAGTTTTTAAGTGCTTGTTTCATACATGTATTATCCTATACTTTTTTTCTTGGAGACAAGATGCTCTAGATAACAAGACAGTAACTGCCATCTTTCTTCTGGTAGAAAGCTTCCATATTTGTTTTACTTGAATTAGCATGCCTGCATACATACGGATGGTGTTCTACTAGCCAGACTGATCATGGGTCCTGGTTTGTGTGAGAACAGAACTAAATCTGTTCAGTGATTTTTTTACTCTTCATTTGAGTTCTGCTAACTGCACTGTCTGAAGTCAGCAGCCTGTTTTCACAGACAGTGTCTGCTGCTGGCAGTGATAACACCCCATGGTTAGAGTTACTACCAAGGATGGGTGTGCAGACCAAGGCCACTGCTGGGTCTTGTGTACCACACAGGGGGGTGCAGAAAGTGAAAGGCGGCACCTGCAGGGAGGAGCGGACAGGGCAGGTGACCCCAAACTGACCAGTGAGGGATTCCAGCCCATATACGGCATATTCGCTATAAAGCTGAGGGATCAAGAGAGTCTCTGCTCTCTTTGCCTGCTTTGCCAGCTTTGCTTGACTTAGCTCGAGTCCTCTGCTGGCTCCTTCCTCAGAGCATCCAAGGAGGACTCTGTCTGTTCTGCCTTCAATCCTGATCTGTGTGTTCCTGAATCTGGTACCAGAATCCAGCTCCTGAACACAGCTCCTGTCTGCTGCTGGGCCCACACTGGGACTCTCCTGGTGCCTGCTGCACAGCATCAGTGGTGACGGTGATGTAATTACCATCAGGGGGTTGGGTTTGATACTGGTTTTGTATATATTTGTGTGAATATTCCATTTTTTTATGATTACTATTGTATTGTTCATTAAAGCTGTTCTAGCTTCATTTTCTCATCACTCAGTCTCTCTCCCTCATTCCCTTTCTCTACCTCTTTGGGGAGGGAGGGGGGTTAACAGAGAGCGTCTGTTGTAGGTCCAAGGGGCTGCCCTGACTCTAAACTGGTGCATGTCTCAAATTTTTCCCTAAAGTGGGGCTTATTGCTATGAAGGCCTTGACTGAAACTTGCATTTGTCATAGACAGGAAGTACTTTTGAGTAATCATGAACATACAAGGACTGTGAAAAATTTGATTATGTAGTTGATCTTAATTTAAGGCTTATTACCAGAAATAAATATAAAATATTAAATGATATGATAAAGCTCTTATTCCATCGTGAAACTTTTTCATGTCTTGGCCAACATGAGTGGTAAATTCTGACATACATGCTTTCTAGTTTAGTACTTCTCTCTTAGTGTCTGGCTAAAGCTTTGTCTTTTAGATCAGTATAGTCAGCCTTGAAGCCTCAATTCAGGTCTTCAATTCTAAAGGGTTGTGTCAATTATTGTTTGAAATTGCCTCCAACAAGGAGTTTTCTCCAACCTTGCAGCCCTGGCATTTTCTTGATTATTTATTTCAGCATGGATTTTATATCCTGAAATACTTAAATGTGAAGTAGCACTGCATGGTTTGACTGGTTTTGATTTAAAAAACCAGTCCTCTAACAACAAGCCCACAAAAACCCAACACCCCCCCCCAACCTCTAAAAAAACCCCACCTTCGTCTCTGAATCACATATTTAAGAATAATTTAAAAACAAATTCATCACATTGATTACACAATCTTCATAAACTTCACTTACATCAACAAAGCCTTCCCCACACCAGAATAACATGATTGCAACTTATGTGGGCAACTTGCAATCTTGTCTCTTCACCACAATTATAACAAACAAAGTTCCTGCTCTTTCTTCTCTAGCTGTCTTCTGTCTATAACCTCTCTGTTGTTATCCTCTTCATGAATTCATCATGCTTCACATTGGGTACCCAAAAGGACTGTGGTGGGTTGACCCTGGCTGAATGCAGGTCTCCAACAAAGCTGTGCTATGACTCCTCAGCTGGGTGTGGGGGGATATATGATGAAAAGTCAGTATAAAGAGAGGGAGATATCACTTGCCAATTACAGTCACAAGTAAACCAGACCTGGGCAAATCAATTTATTACCAATCAAATTAGAATAGGATTATGAGAAATAAACCCAAACCTTAAAAACACCTCCCCCCCTCCCCCTTTTCCCTTCTTACTGGGTTTAACTTCACTCCTGATTTTTCTTCCTCCTCCTGCTGAGTGGTGCAGGGGAAGGGAGGTTAGGGTCAGTTTATCACATGTTGTTTCTGGTACTCCTTCCTCCTCAGGGGAGGGACTCCTTCATGTTCTTCCCTTGCTCCAGTGTGTGGTCCCCCCATGAACTTCTCCAACACTTCTCTTTTCTTTCTGTGTCCTTTCCATAGGTTGCAGTCCTTCAGGAACAGACTGCTTCAGCATGGGTTCCCCTATGGGGTCACAAGTCCTGCCAGCAAAACTGCTCCAGGGCAGATTCCTCTTTCCACAGGTCTCACCAGGAGCCTGCTCCATCATGGGCTTCCCATGGGGTCATAGCCTTCTTTGAGCATGCACTTCCTCTGGTGTGTTTATCCTCCCTGGGCTGCAGGTGGATATCTGCTCCACCATTAACCACCCTGGGTTGCAGGGGAATCTCTGCTGCAGCATCTGGAGCACCTCTCTGAGTTGTTTCTCTCACTTTCTCTCAGCTGCTGTTCCCCAGCAGTTGGTGGTTTTGATGGTGTGTTTTTTTTTTTCCCCATGTTTAATGTTATCCCAGATGTGCTATGACTGTCTCTGATGGCCTTGGCCTTGGATGGTGGCAGGTCTGTCTTGGAGCCAGCTGCCATTGGTTGCATTGGGCACAGGAGAAGCATCTAGCAGCTTCTCACAGAAGCCACACATATAACCCCCTGCTACTACAACCTTGCCATGCAAACTCAGTGCAATTCCTGCCAAAAACCAAACTAAAACCAGAAACCAACAAAACCCAAACCAACCATGGAAAAACCCAACAAACCACACAACCAAATGCCCCAAACCTTGATGTTATCTTGCTCAATATAAAGGGACAAGGGTAGTCTGTGTTTGATTAGTTGGTAGAGGGTGATATTATGCTTAGTGGTGACTTGGACTGATAGAGATGCATCCAAGCTGGCCTTGAACACTTCCAGGAAGGGGGTATCCAGAGCTTTGCTGAGCAACATCTTCTACTGTTCACCACCATCACAGTAAAGAATTTCTTCCTTATATATAAACTAAATCTCCCCTCTTTCAGTTTGAAACTGTTACTCCTTATCCTGTCACTACACTCCCTGATCAAGTGTCCCTCTTCATCTTTCCTGTAGTAGGGGAAATCCACAATGATGTCTCTATGAAGCCTTCTCTTCTCCAGGCTGAACAACCCCAACTCTCTCAGCCTGTCCTCACAGGAGTGGTGCATCAGCCCCCTGATCATTTTTATGGCCCTTCTCTGTACCTACTGCAGCAGGTCCATGTCTGCCTTACTCTGGGGGCCCCAGAGCTGGACACACTACTCCAGGTGGTGTCTGAAGAGAGTGGGGTAGAGGGGCAGAATCACTTTCCTGGATCTGATGGACACATCTCTTGATGTAGTGCTGGATGTGATTTGCTTTCTAGGCTGTGAGTGCACATTGCTGGCTCATAGTCAGTTTTTCATCCACCAACATTCCCAAGTCCTCTTCAGACCTGCTCTCATATTATGTACTTTTTTTTTTTTTAAATCTCTAAAGACCCTTTCATGCACTAACACAACAATCTTAGGCTACACTAATGCCTGTCCTGGAAAGCATTTTAAAAAAATCACGTGTTTTGTAGTCTTTTGTCACTTCTTTGTAATCTTAGAGTATAATTGGGCACCACTGCTCTCTTTAAGTGTGTGCAGCCATTAGTGCGATGAACACACATCAATAACACAACTGCTGGAGAATCCTACGTGAGAGAATCATAGGATCATTGGGGTTGGAAAAGACCTTTAACATCATCAACTCCAACTGTAAAGGAATGAGGAATGTGAATGGAAGCAGAAGCAATTGTGGTGAATTGCACAGAGATAAGATTCTAGTTAGTAATGTGGGATGCTGGTGCAGGGCCAGCGATTGCAGTAGTTCTGTTCTGTTGCATAAAGCCAGGTGTGACCAGTGATTTCCAGCTCTTTTTGGCAGATTTTTGAAGTATGTTGCAGGCACTTTCTCAAGGATCACGTGACCTGCCTCAGTTATGGGTATTGTGGTGATATTTCTTTATTTACCTTGGTAGTGGTTGTTTCCTGAGAACAACAACAAAAAAACTAGTTGTAATTTTTTTCCTGTTGAGTGGCTTCCTTCGCCATGTGGCTCCACACTGTGTATTATTTTTCCAGATGTGTGAAACTGAGTGCTTGGTATTTGAACTACTCCTTCCTACTGCTCTGTTGTGATGCTGAGTAGTGGAGATCCTGAAGGATGTTGTTAACAGGCTTGTATTCTGTTCCTATGAATGTCTAATGGCTAGTTAACAAAAATCTGTATGTCTTGCTATCGACTAAAATGTTAAAATTGTTTTCAGCAGTGCAGGTGCATCTGACTGTCACTTCTATTAGGAATTAATTTCCTCCACTAATTTAAGGCAGTAGTGAAGTATTAAAGGTGCCTTGAATGAAGCTTTCCTTTTTAGTCTTCTAGAGAATACAACATCTATCCCCCAGAGAATGCTTTTGGTTTTGTCCTGTTTCTTGCTGATACAGATATATTGATGTGTGTGGGTAACAGTGATGCTGTTTCTCAGCATGTATGCTTATCAGGAGGTGGGCTACTCACCAAACTGCCATCTTCATGATGCACAAGAGAGCTCTTCTGAGCTGTAACCACACCTTGGAGAGGGCTTTGCGTCAAACTGAGGTTCAAACCGAGTTCCTATGCCTTTAGCAAGATGGTAGAGGAGCTTAAAACTTGTTCGTGTAGTGCAATTTCTTTCTTTGAATTAAAACTTTAATAGATATTTGTCCATTCTTTTGATGGTGTCAACACTATGTTCCTAAAGGACCCTTCTTGGAAGAAATACTAGTTAAATACTGGGCACTGTTTTTTTATGATACTCCCTGTAGAAGTTGTCCATGGCCTCGTTGGTTCCTTATTATGCCATACTGTAAGTGCAAAAGAAAAGGAACTTTGAGTGAATGAAGATGTGTTACCCTTGATCTTGCCAGCAATTGTGAATTAATATTTAAAGTAGGTGGAAGGAGTAAAGCTGTGGTCTTCTGTGTCTCGGGCTGTAACAAATGCCTGGTGCTTCTCCCTGAGGCTGGGACAAGGGACTGGGGGCCCTCAAAAGTGTGAGGTCTGCTTTGATCCAGGCTCCGAGTTAGAGGTGAAGGAGCTGCAGGGAGGAGATGAGCTGACTGCAGAATTGGGAAGGTTAAATGGACAGACCGGTTCTTTGCAGTGAGCCTGTAAAGCCAAGAGCTTTGCAAGAGGCTATACTTAAGTAAGTGGAGGGTAGAGATCCTCAATATAGGGAAGACTGACTTCTGCCCCTAGGCCATATTGTGGTGAATGTCTGCCACAGACCTGATCAAGAATAAGAAGCAGATGTAGAAAACTGTAGTACTCGTGCGGGGGTTTGACCCTTCTGGTATTTCCTTGAAAGACAGAGTGAAAGCAATGGAATAGTCTTCTGGAATGAGTTGGGGGATAATTTCTTAACCCAAATGGTTAACTAGAGGGGATGCTGTGCTGGACCTCTTACAAAGAGGGAAGAGGTGATCAGGGATGTGAAGCATATGGCCGTTCTGAAGTGGTGAGGTTTAGGCTCCCAGAGAGTTACAACCCTGGGTTTCAGGAGAGAAGTCTTTTGGCCTGAGCAAGGATTTGGTTGCCAGGATTCCATGGGAGACTGTTTGGAAGTTAAAGTGGCCTAAGAGAGGTGGCTGATACTCAAGAACAGGCTTCTCCAAGCACAAGAGCTGTCCTGTCTGTGAAGGCTGGGAAGGTGTGACAGAAGCCTGCCTGGGCTGTATGGGGGACTCAGGCAGAGTTCAAATGCAGAAAGCGAGTATACGGCAGGCAGAGGCAGAGATGGGATAGCCAGGAGAAAGACTTGTCAGAGTGTGCAGGGCCATCATCAAGGAAACCAATGATCTGCTGGTGTTGACTGTATTTGTTTACTATATACTGAAGGATGCGAAGAGGCAACAGGAAGTTTTTGCATATCAGCAATAAAAGAAAGGAAAATGAAAACACAGGCTCATTGGGCAAGGTACCTGATAATGGCAAAGGGTAGGTATGGAAAAGTCTGAAATACTCAGCACCAAATTTCCTTTGGCCTTTACTGGCAAAGTCCATTCCAAGGCCTCCTAGGTCCATGGGCCTAGGCTCAGTGCCAGTCATCATCCTTCCTATTCACAGTAGGGAAAGACTGAGTGGTATTATGTATGTGAGTTGGACATAAAGTCTATGGGATGCATCTGAGTTGAGGGAATGAGCTGGTTTCATTGTGACATTGTACTCTCTTGTCTTTGAAATGTCATGGGAGGTTCCTGATAACTGGAAGGAGGTAACTGTTTCTTTGACTCAGAGAAGAAAAGGGAAGTCATTGGAAAAAAATATGGTGGGAAATTTTTTGGGAGTCATGTCTTGTTACATGAAATATGGAGAATGTAACTGACAGCAGTCAATGTAAGTTGACTACGAAGATGTAGTCAATGTAAGGGCTACAAGGAGAACACATGCCTTGTAAGGAAAGGCTGAGAGACCTGGGGCTCTTTAGTCTGGAGAAGACTGAGAGGGGATTTGATCAATGTTTATAAATATCTGAGGGCTGAGTGTCAAGAGGAAAGGGACAGCCTCT